>JAQQST010000022.1:2350668-2369372 GCA_028646485.1 Cryptoprocta ferox | reverse complement strand
GAAAACAAACTGCGGGGGGAAGGGGAAGGGGAAAAGTTAAAGGGGGGTGATGGTCTTGGTGGAGGTCACTTGTGGGGAAGAGCACTGGGTGTTATATGGAAACCAACCTGACAATAAACTATAAAGTTAAAAAAAATAAAATAAAATATACTTAGAGAAATTAAAAAAAAAAAAACTTGGACATCACAGTTAATGTTACACTGAATATTTTACTTAGAACAGTAGCTACAGTTAAAGGAAGGACAGATCCGGAACATCCTGCAAGTGTGCATGGGTAGATCTCCGGTGCTGTGGTTTCTTGATGCACTTGGCTGATGACAGGAAGGGTCTTTCCTGTACTTCCTCCTGTGACATCATCAAGACCCATGTTCCCAGCATTCGGGAAAAGATGTCCAATAAGGACAATACATACACAAGGACAGTGCTCAGAACAGAGGTCTGATAGGGGCAGTTTGTCCTATTTGTCAACATTGATTCTTGTAATATTTAATGAATTTATTGTGTATTTTGTGATGATACATGGAATATGCTGGTTGCAAAACCACATACATGGAAAGTAGATAAGAGTTCCTATCATTGAAATTTTACAGAGACTTTCAGTACCTTGTGTATGGCTTACCTGAAGTACAATGCTTTGGTAGGCAATGAATTGTTTTAGTGGTCCTGAATTCCCTAGTGGCCACACAGAATACTCTAGCTTTGGTCATAAGCACACAGTGGCATTGTACCCTCTTAGGTGCTTGAAACTGCGAAGGGATACTAACCCCTCAGTGTTTGCTGCCGTCAACACCAACAGCTTCCTGAAACGTGAGCAATATCAACACACATATGAGGAGCTCTCCCTGAGTGTGCAGCAGTCGTCAGACATGCCTCTGCCTAGGGACGGGGCCAAAGACCTACTGTGCTAGCAGTGCAGTAGACACCGTTCAGGGATTCCCCTAGGGGGCTCTCCTCCCCCTCCCACTAACATGGCTCTCAGGGAGTCAGGTCTAGGGGTGAGGCCGAAATATGAACCTCCCTGCCCCAGCACCACCCCAGCTGTCAAGGCTCCCCACCCAAGGTCTCCCCAGGGGAAGAGCCTTCCCTACAGTGGCTCTTCCCCAGAGGAGTTTTGGCCAGTGTAAATCCGTGGAGGTTTGGTCGCCTTAACGTTGCTGTGACTATGGTGTGCTGCGTGTCAGTTTGGGGATGTGAGGATATGGATGAGCCAGTCTGACCTTTCCAGGGCAGAGGTTCTGCTCTCTCTCATTCCTGTTTCTCCACCCACTGGGGAAGCACGTCTTCTCAGTCTCTGGCTCGGGAACCCCTTGGGATCCCCACAGAGGCTTCCACATGCTGGCATCTGACATTGGTTGTGTTTGTCTGAGAATGGATGGCCTAAGGACTTCTGCTGTGGGAGCATCGCCTCAGGGACCTCAGCCTGGGCCATTTCAGGGGACGTCACGACCTTCCTCTACACAGACCATCATTGGGAATATCTTGCTGAGGATGCAGTGTTTAGGACAGTGGTGAGCATAGGGTCACTCACCTCCCAGGAATGCACACACACACACACACACACACACACACACACACACACACACACACACACACACTCTGTCTCTCTCATCTCTCACTGATGATTGCATACGAGCTGAGGCGGCTGGGAGGTTAGTGATACCTGCTGTTTCTACACATGCCATGTTCTCGTTCCTTCCATTATGCACAGGATGGGTGGTATTGCTGGTGGCTCTCTATCCTTATGTAAGGCTCCTTTATGCAAGGCATATACTGAATCGCCCTCCGTTCTCTGCCATGATTGGTTACTAGCACAAAGAAGTGTGTCGTGTGAGAGGTGAAAGCAAATGTGGGTTGTGGGTAGTTGCGAGGCCTGGGAGCGGGATGTCCAAAGGAGAATGCATGAATGCCTAGATCCAACTTCAGTCTCTGGGAGTGTTAGGGGTGCCTGTGGGTGCTTTCTTCTGAGACCTAGTATTTGGGCTGGCAATGGGTGCATTTACTGTCCATGTGCCTGTGTTGGCCTGTGTCTTTGTGGTTGAGTGCGTCTGTGTAATCAATTGGACAGAGAAGGAGAGAGACTGGGGGCTTCTAATCTGGTGCTTATAGGAGATGTTCACGTGCCAAAGTCCAGAGAGTGTAGTCCCTTCATTTCTGAGGTCAGCATAGACTACCTAGTTTTCAGGATGAGAGGAAAGGCAGGACGTTGCCTGGCACTGTTTTTCACATCACAGAGGTGCCTGGTGCAGGTAGGGATTGGAACATCCATGGTCCAGTGTCTGCGCGGGCCCTGGACTCTTGACCGTCCCTTTCCAGGACGAAGGCAGCACAAGGTTGTCAGGCCTCACCACTGTATCTGATTCACGACGTCCTCAACATTGGCCTTGGTCCCAGACCCAGGCACCAAAAGCTAAGAAGGGAGAGGGAAGATGTGAAAGCACTGGCCTTGCTCAACAGATCCAGTTATGAATGGAGATGCTGTAAGTGAAAGCTCGGCCCTCCCTCAGCAGACACGGATTCGAAGAGAGAGGTGGGAGGTGAAAACGTGGCCCTCCCTCACCTAACCCGGATCTGATGGGAGAGGCAGGAGGTGAAAGCAAACTCTCCAGCACAAGACCCGATTGTAAAGGGAGAGGCTGGAGGTGAAAGCTTGACCCACTTCACCAGACCTGGCAATAAATGGTGAGATAGAAGGTGAAATCCACGTCTCTTTCTCATCATACCTTGATACACAGCGAGGTGGGACGTGCAAGCACGGACCTCCCTCACCAGACCCATCTGGGAAGGGAGAGGCTGGTGGTGAAAGCACTGGCCTCCCTCACCAGAGGCAGCCAGTGGAGCCCTGAGGCTAAAGGTTGACAACTCTCATTGCCTCCTCCTGGATTATAAAGGGCTACATGGCGCAAGTGCACAGACACTGTACCCATGAAGCCACAGAGGCATCGTCACCGTCAAGGTGATGCAGCAAAGACCTTTGAAGTGAAGTCTGTACCCATGAGGCTTGGATGGTGAGGGAATTCCAACCATGCCCATGCAGGAGTCAGGGGAAAGCAGGCCCTGACCCTGCCACACCTAACATAGACAAATCAGTCTCTTCACAGAACTGGAGTCTGTCAACCTCCCACAAATCAGTAGGAGGCCCTGAGGCAGGAAACAGAGAGGAAATCAGTGAGTCAGATTGTCAAGGGACAATCAGATCAGCTAGTGCCCTTTATTTTGGAAAGCACCTACAATTCTATTGAGCCCCAGGAGCCATGGCCCAAAAGGTCAGCATGAGACCCAAGCCTAGGCATTCCTGTGTTTGCAGCATTATACAGGAGGAGGCTCACCTACACACATGTTCTGGATGGGGCCATATGCCCTTTGATGACCACTTAGGCAGGTAAGGGCAGGGCTAGACTTACTCAATCCTACCTGAGACATTGCTCCAATTTGCCCCACTGCCTTCTAGGATAGGTCAGTCTTCCTCCAATGGCCCTTGGAAGCTCCATCCCCAACCTGCCCCTGGCACTTCTGAAATGTGAGGAACAGTGCCAGACAACTTCGGCCTTTCCTCTCATCCTGAAAGGTGGGCAGTCTATGCTAATCACAGGAATGAAGGGACAGCACTCTCTGGACTTTGGTACGTGAACCTGTCCCAAAAGCACCAGATTAAAAGCCCCCAGTCTCTCTCCTACTCTGTCCAATTGGTTACACAGACTCACTCAGGCACAAAGACACAAGCCAAGGCAGGCACATGGACATAAATTCACCCATTGCCAGTCCAAACACTAGGTGTCAGAAAAAAGCACCCACAGGCCCCTGCTAACACTCCCAGAGACCCAGGTTGGACCATAGCATTCATGCAGTCACATTCGGACATAATGCTCACAGGCCTCTCCAACACCCAGAACCCACCTTGCTTTCACCTCTCACATGACACACTTCTTTGTGCTGGTGTCCAATCATGGTTGAGAACGGAGGGCGATTCAGTATCTGCCTTGCATAAAGGAGCCTTGCATAAGGAAAGAGAGCCACCAGAAATACCAACATTCCTGTACAAAAAGCGAGGAACTGGAACATGGCATGTGCAGAAACAGCAGGTACCACTATGCTCCCAGCCGCCTCAGCTCCTGTACAGTTCTCACTCAACCGTGGGGCCTCCCTTGGGTTTCAGTACCTCTGAGGCTGCCTGCAAACTACAGGGCAAGGGACTGACTCATCAGAATGCCCATATATAACTGTCTTGTAAGGCATGCATGCAGGCAGTCACTGCTTGGGATGTCTAGATGTGCTCTGGCTCCCTCTTATGCATGTGTTTCTCTGTGTTTTCCCATGAAGTATGAGGGTATGAGCAGCATTTATCGTCCAGAAGGAACTGCATTGCCCACAGGAACCCAGTTGCTCACTTATTGTGAAAGAGAGGAAAATGCAGATACAAAGAGAGATGGAGGGACGAGTTTCGGACAGAAGAGAAGGGAAAAATGATCAGAGAATCACAGAGACACAGAGAGAGACCTAAAGGCACACAGAAGAAGACAGAGGAAAAAGAATGAGGTGGAGAGGAAGACACCTGGAATGAGAGAGAGTGAGAGAGAGAGAGAGAGAGAGAGAGAGAGAGAGAGAGAGAGAGAGAGAGAGAGAGAGAGAGGCTGGGTGGTGGGCTTGTTGAGACACCTTGTAACCCACCTGGAGTGTGTTCATATCTTCTTCCTACCTAGCATAGGGTGGGGCCATGCTGACATTTCAACAGTGGAGTGTGTGTCTGAAATTCTCTGTGCACGGAACATGTTGAGAAATACAGAGGCTATGAGTATCAGAGATAGGTGTGTGGCCTCTCTGTTTCCCCAATTGCACAACTAATAATTTACCTCAAATATCTTCCCTGAGTGAAGGGTGCTTTATGCTCCACTATTCCTAGCCTTGTGATAATTGCTTCATGTTTTGATGCATGAATATTTGAGAGCAACCTGCAGGTCCCCTATTGGCTCAGACATGCAAGGATAGCTATGAGTACCCAACACTCCTCCCACCCACCAGGCCCCAGTGCCCTGACTCTACATTTGAACCCAGACCCTGCCCAACCCAGGCTCCAGCTCCGTCAGGGGGTCCTGGGCTGTGGCAGACGCTGCATAGGCTCCTAGGGTGCTGCTCTGCTGGCTGCTGGGCTACGTTTTCCAGCGCTCCATCCACCTCGTGTGTCTCCTCTTCTCCTGCATCTCCTCCTGCTGCTGCCTTCTCTTCCTTTTCCTCCTCCTCCTCCTCCTCCTCCTCCTCCTTCTCCTACATCTCCTCCTCCTCTTCCTCCCCTTCCTAAATATTTAACCTCAGGGCTCCACTGACTCCAACTGAAGAGGGAGGCATTGCTTTATCCTCCAGTCTCTCCATTCAGATCCTGGTCTGGTCAGGGAGATGTGTGTTCACTTCCTGCCTCCCTGTGTATCAGGGTATGGTGAGGAAAAGCTGCGAATTTCACCTCCCATCTCTCCATTCGTAGCCAGGTCTGGTGAAGGAGAGCCGAGCTTTCATCTCCATCCTCCTAGTCATAGTAAGGATCAAATAGGAAGGGCTGAGGCTTTCACCTCCCAACTCTCCATTCGTAGCAGGGTCTGGGGAGGAAAGGGCGTGTTTTCAGCCCCAGACTCTCCCTTCATAGACAGGTGTGAGGAGAGAGGGCCATGCTTTCACTTCCTGCCTCTCCCCTCTGATCGAAGCCTGGTTAGGGAGGTCTACACTTTCACCTCCAGCCTCTCCCCTCATTGACTGGTCTGAGGAGGGAGCACCGCACTTTCACCTCCCACCTCTCCTTTTGGAGCCTGGTCTCATGTGGAAGGGCCATGCTTTCACTTACAGACTCTCCATTCATAACTGGTTTAGTAGAGCGAGGCCACTGCTTTCAGCTCATACCTCTCCCTTTTTAGCTGGCGGAGCTCCGGTGTGGGACCAGGGCCAATGTGGAGCTCATCGTGTATCAGAAACAGTGGGGAGGCCCGACCACCTGTGCTGCCTTCATCCTGGAAGGTGACAATCAAGAGACCGGAGCCCGCCCAGTCACTGGGCCTCAAGAGAGGGTGGAGGCATCCCAGTCGGAAGTTTTGTAGGCCACACCCGAACAATCTTTGGGGCCAGGCAAGGCCCTACCTGAGACAGAGGTGTCCGGCCCCGGGGACAATTTGGTGCTGCCGATGGAGGACATAGTGGCGGTAGACGAGCTGTTGGGTCTGGTCGTCGAGGAGACTGAAGAGGCGACTAACATATAGATGTGTCTGGTTTTGAGGAAGATGAGAAGAGGAAGCAGGAGGGGGAGGACGAGGTCCAAGAAAATGACAATGGGGAAGTTGAGAAACTACAGGACAGGGAGGAGGAGAAGTAGTAAGATCAGTCACATCAGAGCAGAAGTAGGGGCAAGAGATTGAGATGGAGGAAAGGGGGTAGGAGGAGCAAGAGAAAGAGTTCAGTAGGGGGAGTTAAGGAGAAGCAGGAGCCAATATAGGAGGAAGTAGAGCATGGGGAGGAGGGGGATTTGGCCTGAGAGAAAGAGGAGGAGCAGGATCACCAGGACGTACAGGTGGTGGTGATGGCTTTGCAGCCGTAGAGGTGGTGTCAGCAGAGGAAGAACAGGAGGGGAAGAGGTGAGGGAGGAGAGCAAAGGATAAGAATGAGAAGAAGGAGGAAGAGGAGGAAGAGAATGAAGAAGGGGAAGAGGAAGAGAACTAAGGGGAAGAGGAGGAGGAGGAGAAGGAGGAGGAGGAGGAGGTGAGGGAGGAGCTGAAGTAGGAGTTGGGGCCGGAACAGCAGGAGGGGAAGGAGCTGAAGCCATTGCAGGAAGAACAAGAATAGAAAAGCAGCAGGAGGAGGACTTGTAAAAGATGGAGAAGAGGTAGAAGAAGGGGCAGTAGGGGGTAAACCAAGAGGATTGGGAGGGGAGGAACAGGAGCAGAAGGAAGAGGAAAATGAGGAACAGAAGCAGAAAGGGCAAGAGGCCCGATGTGTGGAAGGACCACAGGAGTAGCTGAAGCAGGAGGAAAAAGTGGAGTTAGAGTCAGGGCTCCGTGTAGCCCTGATACTGCTGGAGGCCCTAGAGGCCATTCAGATAGAGCTACGGCCTGTGAATATAGATGCCAGATGGGAGCGCTCTGGGTTCACACTCCAAATATTACAGCGGTGACAGCATTATCTGTAACAGAGTAGTGACCTTATCCAGGGCATGCCGGCTTCTGGACCATGTCTGTATCCTTCATCCTAGTCATGGAGGGATCTCAATTGGATCCCCAACATGACAACGAGCAGACCATATGCCAAACAATATGAAGGAGACAAATCCTCCAAGTATTTGGTCTGCCAAAAACTCCTCTGGGAATCAGCTGCTGTAGGGAAGACTCTTCCCCTGGGGAGATCTTCAATGGGGAGCCTCGACCACGGGGGTGGTGTGGGGAGCAGGGAGATTCGTATGGCAGTCTCACTGTTAGACCTGCTGTCCTGAGAGCCATTTTAGTGGGAGGTGGAGGGAAGCCTTCTAGTGAAAACTCTGCACTGTGTCTACTGCCCTACTAGCACAGTGGGTCTTTGGCCCCAGTCTAGGCAGAGGTGTCTCTGAGAACTGCTGTGCACTTAGGAAGGAGCACCTCCAGTGCTCAACTCTTGCCAGGGATGCTTGTCACAGGGGCTCTGTCTTGTCACAGGAAGTCATGTGCAGAGAAAGCTAAGGCCACAGACGTAGGTGTGTGCCTCTGTGCGTGAAGCCACGTGAGCCAAGCCCCTCAGAAAACGAGGGGGCACAGGTTGCCTGGGGCGATGCTGACTCTATGAGTACCTGACGGTGGTGTGAGAATGGGAACTTCATTAATAGGATTTCTTGAGCAAAGTTCTTACGATTTCACCCCCAGAAGAATACCACCTTGAGACACCTCATTGCCAAATGAAGAGAGGCCAAAGAGCACATGGAAGTGGGTGACTGTTCCTGGCTTTTAATAGCCTCCCCATGCTTTCCCTTCTTCCTGTTTGGAAGATAGGTAAACCATTCGTACTCTGAGGTTATTACAGAAACAGAGTTCACAAAAGGCTTTCAGGACGAAGACTTCTGATGGAGTGTGTGTGTGTGTGTGTGTGTGTGTGTGTGTGTGTGTGTGTGTGTGTGTGTGTGTGTGAGTGTGTGTGTGTGTATCAGTGAAGAAGCTTGTGGAGGCCGGCTGGAGGAAATGGGAAACAGAAGACCTGGGCGGTGTGCAGACAAGTTTGGGGATGTAGTGGGCTCCATCCACAGCACATTGCCCTTGGGCACATTCACCCCTGCCTGAAACACAGCCTCAAGTGTCATAACCACCCCCCCACTCTCCCACCTTTCCCACTCCTGTGCTCCCTTCGTACAGCCCTCCTTCAAGCATGGCTGGTCTTGAACCTTTTTTGTTGCTGTTTTCCTCTACTGAAGCCCCTTTCCTTAGAGATGTGTGTAGAGCACTGGGGAATGGACACTGAGAACTCCCTCCCTCAAGCATGTCAGTGAATGTGTCTCAGAGGACATTGCCATGGAGAATACCCGGAGGACAGTCATGGTCATCCTCCATTCAGAGTTTGGGCATCTCTGGGCTCAGCTGGCCTCTGCCTTTCCTGAACATCCTCGTTTTCCGAGGAGTGACATGAAACCCAGGAAGCTGGCCATAATCTTAATTCCTTTCCCAGGTCTCCCCCATTTCACACCCACATGGTTAGAACATGGCATCCAACAGGCAGCCACAAAGCATGACCCAGCCCTTTGTTCAAAGTCATAGGTCCAGCCATTGCATGGAATTCCAACCTGCAGGCACAGAACTCAAACTCCTACATGCTGCTGGGTGTAGTCAAATCCGTTACACATACAACCGCACACACAAAGAGTACACATGCAATACAAACATCCTGGAGTTTACACCCAGTTCAGTATTTGTTCACATATGTGGGAGCCTTCCTCT
Organism: Cryptoprocta ferox; assembly: GCA_028646485.1. Classification (NCBI taxonomy): domain Eukaryota; kingdom Metazoa; phylum Chordata; class Mammalia; order Carnivora; family Eupleridae; genus Cryptoprocta; species Cryptoprocta ferox. Next base: position 2,360,448 of record JAQQST010000022.1, on the reverse strand, counting down.
GCCCCATATTTCACCACCACACTTGTGCTTATTTCCTACACCGGAGAATCTTCTTGACCAGTGGTGCACATTTGAATATTTTCCCTTGTTGTCACCTAGGAGTGAGGCTTCTTCCCACTCTCCTCAACATCTGGCAGCTCCCTGAGATACAAGGACACACACATTTACACATCAACTCACAGACACACACGCGGCCACATCCCATACACACACACGTGACCAATGAGTATCTTCTGTTCAGTCACACTAAAGGGTGCTGAAGTGTTACCTAACAGAATAGTGAGGGACAGTGTAGTAAGCCGTGGCAAGGGGGATAGATGCCACAAAACGCCAGCCAAAATAGAAGGGGGTGGTTGCTTCCCTGAGTGTGGGGTTTGTGGTCATGGAATGACAATTCTCACAGGTGGAGCCGTCAGCATGGTTGTCTAAATTTGCTAATTCATGGGGCTTTGCCCACAGCCCTCAAACAGCCTCCCCATGTGGACAGAACCTCTCTTGAGTCTGCCCTTCTGCAGACTCCCTGTGTAAGGCTGAGGCACTCTGCATCTGGTGTCAGCCCCTTGGTCTCCTCTGATCCTTATTTTCAACATGTGCAAAACAACTGTGCCAGGGCCCTGCAGGACACAGTTCAGTGCCCAAAGCCTTTCTTCCTCACCCATGTCCATCTCAGTCCCCTCCCCTTATGTCTTCATCGTATTGAAATACTGCAGGGCATTGGGCCGCTAATTGTCTATGTTAATGTGGCAAGGGTAACAAGGCAGGCATCAGAATCCTCTCCCAATTAGCTGGAGAACACAACAAGGTCACCTCTGGTGCATGTTGCAGAGCCCCACCTCAGCAATCCTGCTGGGGCTTGCAAAACTCTCATCTGGAAACAAGATGAAGGAGTGAAGACTGATGTTGTGGTCCCTGCACCCTTAGACCTCCTGTTCCTAATTCAGGTACCACTTGATGGTACTTGGAGGAGACCCTTAATATTCTTCAGGCAGATGTGGAGTCTCAAACCTCCCACAGCTGTTGCCCATACATGCAGTGACTGCTTGCCAGAAAGCCTAAGGACATAGTGCTTAGCAAGGATGTCAGTCCAGAGGTAGGAGTTCTGGCCCGTGAGTCCTGGGATCTTGCATCCATGACTGGGAAGCTACGGTTCCTCCAGCCGCTAACTTATGGTGGAACAGAACGTGAAATCACATGCCAGGAGGCTGGTCCCCTCCCGATTTTAGAAATACATCTCATCTCCTGCCATATCCCCTCACCAAACACCCATCCGCACACAGAGGCCTCATTGTCCCCCTAATCGCCTCACATGGGACACAGACTGAAGCAAGTGTCAATTGATATCTGATCTTTGAAGGCATCTGAAGGTGATTCTCATCTTCTGGATGTCACGGAGTCTTCGACTGTTGGGCATGAATTTGCAAGGACCACAGAACCAGTGTGGGCAGCTGCTGACACCTGTCCTCCTCCAGGAGATCCTGCCCTCCCCACAGGCTGCTCATGGCTCATGGGGGCTCAGGTTTCTGCATGTCTGCTGGACACACACAGGAGGCCATTCATGTCCAGCCTCCACCATTTCCAGGTCCTTCTTGAGTTCCAGGACTAGACCGAATCCATTTTCTTCCCACCCTGCAGCAATTTGCAGATGGGAACTCACACCCATGCCTCTTGTGGTTATTTTGTGTTGGAAGCCATGGTGGAACTTGGCATTCTGACCTGGAACTCTACTGTCACTTTCTGTGGATTTCAGTGCCACGCGTGACATAAAGTACACCTTGCTCCGTCCTGTCTTTGCCTTCCACACCTATTACAGAGCTAGGATCCTAGGATGGATTCACATTTACACATGTTTACACAAAGGATTTGAACCCTCACTGTCTTGTCCTCCTTGAAATGTCACCTCCATTCATTTCCTCCTGCACTAACCCAACACCCCCATCTGTCTGATGTAGACTTGGACCTAAGCCAGTGATGCCCTGGATAAGGACTCCGGTCTGTTCCAGGTGACACTGCCGCCTCTGGCATAACCAGTGTTTGAGCCCGAGTGAGGCCACCTGAATCGTTCCATCAGGGCTGAGGCCCTATCAGGAAGGCCTCTAGAGCCTCAGGCTGGTCAGGCAAGGATAGATTCCGGATTTGAATAGGTTGCTTTTCTCCTGTGTTACCTGCAGTCCATGTGCTTCTTCCCCCCACAGGGCCTCTTGCCCATTCCGCTTCTGTTCCTCATTCTCCTGTTCTGTCTGCTCCTCTTCCTCCTCCTCCTCCTCCTCCTCCTCCTCCTCCTCCTCCTCCTCCTCTTCGTGGTCCTCCTCCTCCATCTATTCCTCCTCCTGGTCCTCGTCCTACTCCTCCGTCTTCTTTTCCCTTCTTACCTCCTCCTTTTACTCCTCCTCTACTTCCTCGAACTCCTCTTCCCTTGCACCTCCTACACCTCCTCTTCATCCTCCTTCTCCTCCTCGTCTTCATCATCGACCTCTACCTCCACCTCCTTTTCCCCTTGTATCTCCTGCTGCTCCTGATCATCTTCTTCCTGCTCCACCAACTCCTCTTCTTCCTCCCTGACAACTCCTTCTGCTTTGGCTCGTGCTCCACCTCAGACTCCTTCTGGTTTTCATATAATTCCTCCTGCTCCTGCTCATCCTCCTGGTGCTCCAAAATCTTCTTCTCTGCTGCCTCCTCTGCTTCCTCCTCCTCTTCCCCCTCCCATGCTTCCTCCTCCTCCTCTTCTTCCTTATGCTCCTCCTAACCTCCTCCAGTTCCATTTTCTGACCCTTCTGCTCCTGCAACTCCTCTTCCTCCTCGTGGTTCTTCTGTTCCTACTCTGCATCCCCAGGCCCCGCTGGTTCCCTATCACAACACCAACCTCCTACCAGACAAGGCCCAACAGCTCCAGACCCACTGTTTTGTCATCCATCAGAGCATGACTTCCACTCAGGTCAGACCTGGCATTCTTTTGTAGGTTGGGACACATTGGGCTCCGAAGGAGGCGAAGGAGGAAAAAAAGTTAGGGAGAGGGAGGGAGACAAAGAATGGACACTCTTGAATACTGAAAACAAACTGAGGGCAGAATGTGGAGGGGGAAGGTGGAAGAGGGGTGATGGTTATGGTGGAGGACACTAGTGTGGAAGAGAATTGGGTGTTATATGGAATCCAACCTGAATATAAACTATTAAGTTAATTTAAAAAAGCACGAAAAAAACAACAACAATGGTTTTTCAATCACGTACTAAAAATTGTACCCACTGAAAAGAACTCCCCATTTTTCCATGCCCCCAGCCACTGGTCACTGACATCCACGTTCTGTCCCCATACATTTAAGTGCATTATGACCCTCTTTATCTTGGTAATGGGCAACATATTCCATGTGTGACAGCCTCTTTCCCTCAGTTAATTAGAACATCAGATATCTAGGTTCCTCCACACAGGGACATATATAAATACTTGCTTTTTTTAAACATCAATACTCTTTTGCTATTTATATACACTCCCCTTTACTAGACTAGGAAACCCTGGTGCATGTAAAGATGGGACCCATGGGAGAAGACACAACAATTTTTTTGCCCACATTGGAGCAGTCCATTCCTCCCAAATATTTAAGCCACAGAGGTCGAAGCTCCTGCAGGAAAACTTTTTTTTTCACGGATAAAAAGAGATGGATATCATGTACTTTTGTTGGAAACAGTCGTGACTGAGAGAACTTACACCAAGGAAGCAGATAGGTCTTTCCTTTTCGACCTTCAGGTGGAAGTCAACCTCATGGGCAGGAACCTGTAATGAATTTGGGTTTGAAAATAGAGTTCTAGAGGGGCCAAATTAGATTTCTAAGAGCTTTCCTCACAGTGGAAGCAAAAAGTAAGACACAGCCAGAGGCAAGGTTAAAGAGGGAAACAGAGCAGACTTCAAATCCCCCCCCCCACAAAATGTCGTTCACAAGAAGAAATGCGTTGCTGAACAGCCTCCTATTCAAATGGAGGAAAAAACTAAATGCCTCCAGCCAGCGATTGTGGGACTTATCAAGGTCTGATTGCTGGAACTCTGTATATCCTCATTCAATACTCCAGTACTCCCAAGATAAAATCCAGAGGGTTGTACAGGTTGGAGTAAGACTTAAATTCAACAACGCACATAGTTCTAATCTGACACACTGTGGTCGCTAATGCCTATACCCTCCTGAGATAATTCCTTATAATCATAAAAGGTTTACTGTAGTGAATGTGAAACATACATGTGGGCCTTTCCATACACCTAGAGAATAGAGATCTCTTTGCCCCTTAATGGGAGAATCCTGGTAAGGGTGCTTTCCTAAGGCCCCAGTTACTTTAGTGAAATCCTGGAATCTATCTTAGAAAATACTTGCCCCCATGGGACACACAAAACTTAATGATGTGTACATTAATTCATGATATCAGCAGAAGATCTAGCCAAATTTTCCAAGGCCATGGTAGATTCGCTTAACTTCCTAGGACAACATGGGCTCAGGGGGTTTCAAAGCAAGTTGCCCTTTGTGGAATCGGAAGGACACTATGAAGAGCACCTAATCAGTGAATGCAACTGAAACATCAATTCTGAAAGAATAGCTGGAATAATTGGCTACCACGGCCCCCAAAGAGGGATCTGTGAAAACGTTTATGTTTATTAGGCTACTGTACATTGTGGATTCATTTTTATGCTCGGAGGAGTAAAGACTTATATAAGATAATACTGGAGGGGGATCCCAGACTCCCTCAATTGGACTGCCAAAGGGATTAAAGCACACTTTAACCACAGATGTGATTTGGGTACCTCCATCTCTGGAGACAGCATTCCACTTATATGTCAGAGTAGACATGGTGGTTAGAGGGCGTGGGTTAGTGGTTGCACTATATGGGAGTGGAAAAGACAACGAGTTGTGTATGTGTCCAAGCTAATAGATTGTATGTCTAGGTGGTGGCTAGAATGTAGCAAGCTGTAGCAGCCATTTCCCTGCTAGTGGAGACAGCAGGAAGAGCACTTCTGGGGAAACCTATTCCTTGGGAAACCTCATATTCTTCAAGTTATTCTATGTCGGGGGGGGCATAGGCTGAAGCAATTTTGAACTCTAACATATGAGGCCATAATTTTGGAGAAAGGTGACTTAATCTGGACTCCAGATGCCAACAAGTGCTTTCTGAGTGCAGGAAAGCCAAACGATCTGGGGGATTGAGCCACATTTGTTTAAACATCACTGATTTTCAGGTTGGGTTAGACCAGATGTGAGGCAGTGTCAATCCTTGTGGGCATAGGGACATTTTCAGAAAGATTCCTCCCAAATGATCACTGATAAAAGCCATATGGGTATTCTGTTCTCAATGGGGAAAAGCTGTCTGTGTGCAAAAAGGGGAGATTGCCCAACGGTATGTCAGTCCACATTTGTAAATATTTGCTCTAATCAGGCTTTAATGTGGCTTGTAGAAGAGAATGGGATCATCTATACCGATTCCAAGTTTCTCATTGGAGTTGTGCACAGTTTGGGAAGGTCTGGAATGAAAAAGGTCTCATAAAGAGTAAGGGGAAGGAATTGGTTCATGGGGAAACTGATCAAAGAGCTTCAGGAATGTCTCCTTCTTCTTGCCAAAATAGCTATAGTACTTGTAGCAGTTCATGAGAAGGCGCATTCCTTTCAGGGACTAGGGAATCCCCTTGTGGATGACACTGCCAGAGAACCACACTGAAATATGGACTCAGACTCCAGAGCTTTATCCCTACTGTACCCATGGGCACATTAAGGCCTAATTCACTGAGGAAAAAATAAAGGAAATGAAAGAACTAGGAGCAATGCCAGATGAGGAGGGAGGACGGTTTTTTCCAGATGGAAGAGAAGTGCTCAACAGGCCCATCATGAGAGAGTTCATGGTTATGTTGCATGCGGGAAGCCTTTGGGGAATGCAGTCCTGGGTGACACCTTATTAATCTTAAGTCTGTACGGGCATTTATACTATTCCCAAACAAGTCTCTAAGAGTTGTCATATCTGTCAGTTAATTAAATTGTAGGCTGTTAGAAATTCGCTTAGAGAGGCAAGTCTCTATGTTTGAGGAGCCATTCTAGAGCATCCAGATAGGCTTGTCTGAAATTCCAAAGGTGGGAAAACAAAAACATCTGGCTGTGGTAGTAGATAGATCATCTTACTGCATGCGTAGAGGCCTATCTCTCCACTACTGCCACAGCTGGGTCTGTAGTTAAGGCTGCATTTGAACAAATAATCCCTCAATTGGGGCATATAGAATATATTCCTGTGGATTATTGCAGCCAGCTGAAGTGAGAGGTGCTCTAAGGGGTAACAGGAGCATTGCAAATGAAGTGGGATTTCCACTCTTAATGACATACCGCTTCCTCAGGCCAGTTACAATGAATGACCCAAACTCTACAGAAACGTATTGTCAAATGAAGGTGAGAAACTACGTTCCCGTGGATGATATATCTCCACATTTTGTTACTCTTTATTAGAACAGCCCCTCTCAGAGACCTAGGTTTGTCTGCCTATTAGTTTTTTGATGGGCAACCGCATCCACATAAGGCATTGGATTTGGATTTACCTACCCTGGAATACTGAACACTAGTCCCTCTTACAATATGTCTTAGCCCCCTCTTCTGCTCCTCTTCCATTAGGATAAAAGGGCTCCTTCCACAGGCCTCCAAACTTGAATTCATGGTGCATCAATTCGAACTGAAAGGTGAGGCATGAAATAAATCTTGGAAAGAGGGAAAAATTCCAACCTAGCTGGAAGTGATTGTTTGAAAGCTTGTAACCACTGAAACTGCTGTACAGACTGCTGACATGGGATGGACTTATTTCATGGAAGTCAAGGGGTCGGTAACAGAGACACTAAATGGTAAGGTAGACAGACAATGAGAAGTATATAAGACAAACCCAGGCGCATTAAAGTTAACCATAAAGAATAGCCAGGGTATACAAGGAGAATTTGGGTCTGGCCTGCATCTGAGGCATACAATGTTTTGTGGAGGCAGGCAAAAGGGATGGGACAATTCCAAAAATGAAGTTATACTAACCATTTAACTTAATAATTAATCCAACTAGTGCTGTAAACCTCAAACAAAAATCTGTTGCCAGTCCTGTTTTATCGTGTGGGCTTAGAAAGCCAGAGGTTTTTCCCCAGGGAGATGAATAGGTTTCTAATGATACCTTGCATCTCTATGTCCAGGAAGACATCAAACCTCAAGGGAATTGGGACTTGGCACAGTGGCCTGCTCAGATTTGGAGATGGAATGCCAAACCATATATCATTTGACAGCTGAACTACATCTGTCTCAGATATTTCTGCTGAATATTTGCAGAATTTAAAGTCTCATCCTATGCTTCTAACCAATAACATCGCACTCGCTGCAGAGCGGGACCAAAGGACATCAGGTGGAACACATGGATTAGGAGCTGATGTGACAAGAACTAACCTAGTGGGATGCTTGTCCCTGAAACCAGTTGACTACCTCATCATTAGTATGTTTCCACGAGCCACAGGCCACAGAAGGCCTTCAAGTTCTCCCAGTAATGATCCCAATCAATGTTGACATCAAATATGACACAAACCGTTGAACTCTAGAGTGAATATGGAGATGTTAATGCTTCGGTGAAACGGTTGAAATTCTTTCTGCAGAAGCTTAGGAAAGGCAACTGTTATGCTTGTGCTCAAGGAAGGCCACAGGGACCAAAAGTTCCATTTTCCTGTGGATGGGATACAGACCCTGCAGGATTGAGATTCATAATGCTACTCGATCAGTCAAGGTTGCCTGGGGAAATGTGCCTTGCAAGATCTTGTCATTGCTCTTTCATACACTACAGATGGAAGAACCAAAAGTCATTCGTTCTTCCTTCATAGGGAAAGACAAGGAATCACTCACCCTGTCTTGCACGAATTGGGGAACAATTCATCTAACCTGTGGAATCTGGGCTGACCTGGATCGGAATATGTGCATTGGTACAATTGGCCATTCCATTCACTTTGGCATCCTATGAAATTGATAAAGAGAGTGACATCCACCACAGAAACCAGATGGCATGATAGGGATTTTGTTTTTATCCCCACGTGTACATGGATGCAACAGGACTCCCACGGGGGGAAGGGTGTCTCCAAGGAATTTAAGAGAAGGAATCAGATAGTTGCTGGATTTCAGCCATCAAGTTTCTGGTGGATTACTATTGACAGGAATGTGGACTGGATTAAAAACTTCTACTAAAATCAGCAATGGTTTGTCAGTTTCCCTGGGGCTGTACCTCAAGGAGTAGCCATTCATTTCTGTCCCACCAGTAGAATGGCAAGGGGCATGGAAGAACAGGATAGCCTTAGATATGCTGGCAGAGTAAGAGAGAGTCTTTTTTCGTGTTCTGTCAGGAGACCACTTTCATAACTTTCTCCCCAACAAGACTGCCCTGCTTGGCACCATCCACAAAACTTTGAAGAGACTACCAACTCTAGCCAATAATCTAGCATAAAATTCACTAATCAGCGACCCATTTAGTGATGTTAATATAATCCAACCTACACCCAAACAGAAACATTCAGAATAATGTTTTTGCACATGCTGGGCATGGTAGCCCACCCAAGTCAGCACATAAATTTAACTATCACGATTATATTCCTCAGATAAATCTATGTCTTGCAGAAATGAACATATCTGTCCATTTACATACTGAATAACATTCCAATATATGAGTACTCCACAGGTTGTTTATCTGTTCTCCTATGGACACAGACCCTGATTACTTCTGAGTTATGGGTAAGAGAATTGATGCTCCTCAGGCACATATGTGTAAGTATTTGCACGAAGAAATGTTTCATTTGTCTTAGGTAAAAATGTATGAGTGGGGATTTGCTGGGTCATAGTATAAGTGTACAGTAAAAAATGCAATAACTGTCAAGTTTTTTTTTTTCTTATCACACTGGGTTTATATTTGAAAATTCCACACGTAATCTAGGAATGTGTTAGCCGTCGGTATTCTCAACGAATTCTTGGTACGTCGGAGCGTTCTCATTCTAGTGGTGTCTAAAAGTACCTCTCGGTGGTTTTGAATTGCATTTGCCTGATACATAATGATGGTAAACCTATTTTTATGTCTTGAGCCGCATTTGCATATTGTTTTTTGTAATGTGTTGCGTTTCTAGTTCCAAATCTGAAGTATATTTTCTTAATACGTTAAGAACTATCGTCGAGTTGTCAGTGTTCTTTATGTGTTGTGAATACACATTGTTTTACAAGGGCGTACATATTCCAAACAATTTCTCCCACTCCGTGGCATGACTTTTTTATATTTTCTGTCTGTTTTCCTTAGAAAGGCATACGTTTTCAATTTGGAAGCCATTCTATTTTCCTATGTTTTTCTGTACAATTTAGGTTGCGTGCTATCTTTCCCTACCGTTGGTCAGAAGATGTTTTCCCATAGAAGCCTTTAATTTTTACTTTTACATTTACGTCTATGAGCTCTCTTGGTTTATTCTTTGTAAATTGCATGAGGAGACACTGATATTTATGTATTTTCCATTTCAATAGCCAATTGTCCTAACACTATTTTTTGTAAAGCTCTCCTTTCCCCCATTAAATTGCCTTGTCACCATTGATGAAAATCAATTGGCAATTATGAGTGGAACATTGACTGGTGTCTCTGTTCTTTTCCCTGGATCCATATGTGCATTGACACATCAACACAACCCTATGTTGGTTCCTGCAAATTTCATTGTGAGTCCTGAAACCATACAATGCAGGGCCTCCAACTTTCAACCATTTCACAAATTTGTCTTGGTATAATCTTCATT
>JAQQST010000022.1:2320723-2350168 GCA_028646485.1 Cryptoprocta ferox | reverse complement strand
GCATAATTATCCATTTAAATTTACATTCGTACACATAGTGACTCTGTGAGTGTCCCCTGGTTGGTTTTGTTCATTATGCAACTGATTTCAGTGCAAGTCATGAACTTATAGTTCATGAGTTTTAGCCCCACGTCAGGCTGTGCTGAGAGCTCAGACCCTGGAGCCTGCCTTGGATTCTATGCCTTCTGTCCCAGCCCCTCCCCCACTCAGGTTCAGTCTCTCTCAAAAATAAACAAACATTAAGAAATAAAACATCCTGAATCTTTCCGTGGTCTCCGTGCATGTGCTCTCTATGTGATGACAGGTATAATTGTTCTGCACGTTGAGCTACTGTCACGTTACATCACTTCTCCTCCTCATCCACAGCAAATCCCTGCATTGTGACTCTATTCTCTGACCCATATTCTGGTCTCAAAACTATCTCCTCAACGCTTAAATAATTGGGTTTCATTAAATACAGCCTCCTGCTGTCAACCCTGATATTCTTAATCACAAGACAGCACCTGAGGTCTGATCATGTCAGAGCTTAGGATCAGAACAATCACCTTACCATATGTACATATATCACTGCACATTCTGATGGCATCCTGACTGTGTCAGAGGAAATCAATTTCCTGTTTGCTTTCCCTGGATGTTTCCTACTGTCTTCATGATACCTAACTCAATTCAGCTTTAACGAATTTTCCCCTCCCATCAAGACGTACCGAAATACATTATGATGGATGGTTTGCTTTCATCTCCAATTTTTTTATTTTTAGAATAAAGGCTGAAACACAAAACGGAGTGTTGAATTTGGATGCCCATTGTGATGGACAAGGATGCCAAAGATGTCTGTGAGGGTCACATGAGCCACAGGGAAATTAGAATACTCTATCCAAAATTCTCTAAATTTTGCTATCAACGTTAAAGAGTCATTTAGATCCTCATTATGGAAGATATTCACGTTTGCATGATTTTCTGTCTGTCTTCCCCATTTTGATCTCCCACTTCTACCATTTTCTCTATTCTTATATTAATCAAACATAGAGTGTTTTTTTTGCTAAACATGATCCCATCATCTTTTTTTTTTTACCAAAAGCCACTCAGAGTGGTTCCGATACAACATGGGTTTAGAGCAACAATACGTAAAGGCCGTAAATTTTTTACTCATTCAGACATCACTCAACAGATACGTCTCCAACACCTGAGTCAGTTTTCCAATCTCAAATCAAGAAAAAAATTATGTGTTCTGTGATCTAGTTCTTCTTTATGCCTGAGGCCCTACTGCCCTAGCTGTTCTTCATACTGTGTTCTGTTCAACGGGATGCCCATTTCTACTCCACTAACTGGATCTGGGGTGAATTTGTACCTGAGATGTAGGCTATGGCTGTGAAGCAAGATAGTCATGACAGCAGCTGGTGTCCCTTTGAGAGAAAAGTGAGGAGATTTCATGGCTGTTAATATGGGTTAGTGCCGGTGGTGTTGCTAATAATCCTTGATCACATGTTATGGAGGCATGCCCTTTGCAATTCCCATTAATTCCACAAATTCTGCTTGAGTTCTACCCACAATAGTCATATGATTAGGCATTGAAACTACGTAACTGATTAAAAGCAGGCTAGTAAATCAATTCCACCACACTTCAGTGTTGCAAAGGGACATATACTTGTCAACTAAAATACGATAAAATAACTGCAGATGACGATAAGTATATGAGGAAATAACCAGAAGTACATTATGAACAGGGGTTATCATTGTTTTCATTAAATGATAAGAGGGAGAATATATAAGGCATTGCAAGATATACCTTCTCTCTCACCATTATACCTGATCAATGTTATCAGTTTAGGATGATACAAAAAAAATGGGTATAGCTGCATTTTACTAAACTTTTATCTAAGAAACTTCTCCACGTGAACTCCCTCAAAAATAAAAAAAAAATATATTTACAACTGTGTTGGTGGGCTTGATTTAATCTGGGGGCCATATTGTGCTGAGTCACAGAGAATAACACCGATGGTGGTCTGCTGAGGATATTGCTGTATAATATAATGTGAACAAGCCTCTCTGTATACGTAATGTTTGAACACGGGATGAAAGGAAGGAAAGGAGCAGTGTCATCTAGTACAGCAAACATTGCTTCCAAGTGCAAAGGGCCTGAGGGGATGGAAAATGAGACTATGTCGGCTGGAGTTGAACAAGAAACCAAGTAGATTGTAATTACCTTTTGAGAGGTAGACAGATGTCAGCTTACGTAGCTCATCTACTTGAACATTTCCCTAAATAACTGGAAGAATCACATCCAGAGCAGATGAGCAGCCTTAGTGGGGGCACTGCTAGGATTCAGGCAGCTATCACTCCCTTCTTTCCCTCCATGGATTTGGGATTCCTTGAGAAGTAATAAGACAGTCATTCACTAGGTTTATTGAATAAGTGTGTACGACTGCACAAAACAGAGGAAAGGATGGATGCAGAGCAAGGTGGGGACATCATGACCAATAGAAGGAAAAATGTAAGAAAGACACGTGAGAAACTTTATTTGTAAATGGAAGTTCCTAAGTGATCACATCATTCTGTAAATAAATCTGAAGATCAGAGATATGTCAAGGTACTGTGAACCAGCATTGAGATGTCAGCATTGAGATCCCAAGAGGAAATGAAACGTGGGAAAATATTTATTTGATGCATTTGCAATTGCAGCATTGAGATCCCAAGAGCATTGAGATGTCAGCATTGAGATCCCAATAGGAAAAGAAATGTGGGAAAATATTTATTTGATGCATTTGCAAAAACTATCACTTGTAGCTTAAGCAAACTTTGGTTTACAGATTGAAACATTGGTCTTAAAAACGTAGATGTCAACACTCATTTCTATAATTCCTTCTTGAATAACTTATTTAATACCACTTTTGGGGCTTTGCCATAAATTTCTATAGATGACAAGCATGTCTTAAAAATGGGTCCTCCCAGGGTCAATGTTACTAAATGGATGACATAGTTATTGTCCATGTTATTATTGGATACTGAAAATTGACAATGCAAATGGATAATGATACACATTTGATTAGTGTCAACACAGAGTCTCAAAAACCCCTTCCACTCCTTCCTTCTGACTTCTAACAGGAAATGGATAGATGCCGTTCGATGGAAGAATGAAGCTAATTTTTCACAGTCAATCTCAAAGAGACATCTAAAAGAGTTGAATATATTGGAGAATGTTAGACCTAGAAATTATACCTGAAAATCTAGTGTTGGGCATACACTGTTATGTACTTTAGCCAGAAGACAAAGGAGCCACATGCCGATTTTTATAATCATGCATCTGTGCTAAATAAGTACTTATTTCATGGATCAACAAATCAAAAACATATCATGTATCTATAAAACTATTTGAATATCTCCAGGAACAGATGTTTTATAAGTATGTTCAAGGATACCACAGCAGTACCGTCATAATGTGAAAAATATTTAATACAAATAAATATTTTTTTATTTTTTGTGATTTTTGCAAGGCAAATTGTTTACGTGATGAAGTGTTATGTATCAAAGAACGCTATTTTGGATGATCTTCATTTGTGTTGAACACATGTAATGTTTTAATCATTATGTCTTCTTGTATCAGTATACTCATTTTTAGGACATTAGAATCAAATTGCCTTGTTATTTTGAAGTATTCTATTACCTTTCTATATTATATTGTATGATTAATATTATGATATATAAGGTTTAATTCTCTAATGTTCAGATATATTTCGCTAAAACTTCATGTTAAAATTAATGAATTTTATTTATTTTTTATGTCTAGACAACTTCTCGATTCATTATGGCCCCTGATTTGTTTTCAAACAATGAATTAGATAGTTTATGCACTTTAATATATAGCTATGGATAACCACATACACACACACGTATGTATACATTTATATATGTATGTAATATATGTATTTAAGGTTATGTATATAGAGTTTTAAATTATATATAGAGTCATATAGAAAGTTATATAGTATTAGTTGTATAATACATGTATATATACACAAAGAGAGAGAGAAAGAGATTGCAGTATCCTGTGGGAAGACTACTCTTCAAATACCTATTTATACGGTCTGTTAAAAAGACATGAATGGAAAAATTTTTTAACGTAATTGTCCATCACCCTTTTTCTAGCACCAGTGCTGATATATATGTGATCACTGAAAATTAATAGACATGTTTTAGTTCATTTTGTAAAATGTCATTGCATATTTCTCAATCCAGACGTTAGATACATCCTCTAAGTGCAGGATGCATATTCCTCATAAAAGGAATACATGGAGCTAGTGTTGAATGTCACCTACTAATGAAGTTAATCTTTGTTATAATTCTGTGTAGTAGGTGTACAGCTCTTTCCTTGTGGATCATGATGGAATTTTTTGCCAAAACTCACACAACCAATAGGAAGTAGCATTAGGTTTTCAATCCAATCTGACCCAGGAGTCTTACAATTTACATTCCACACAGCACCAAGGTAATATTTGCTCATGAATTATTTTATAATTCATGAAAGGAATCATCATAAAATATGAATTTCCTGTGGCAATAATTATGAGCTTTGCCACACTTATCTCAGCCTGTATTTCCTTATTTGCCCCCTGGTCTATTATAGAACCATCATTCACAGTCAAGCTTGATATCCTTTCTCAGGGACATCTCCAAACCACAGACTTCTGCCTGCAGTTACCTTTGTTTGCCACTTTCTGGTTCTTCTGGGTCTGGGTCCATCCACCAGGTCTCACCTAATCAACATCCTTTCTGATCTTCTCCTTTACAAATGATACACAGTATTTCCTTGGGTCTTTTTGGTTATACTGTGAATGGAACATCACTCATTTGGAAGCCAGTGACGAACCCTGAAAGGGCATATAAGTGTCTTTGTGCACACAGTAAAAATAAGTATGTGACAGAAGGACTAGAGAGTTGCTTGTGTCTGCACTTCAGACCTTACAGTAAAATTGAACAGTCATCTTATCCTCCCTTTCCATTCTGTTGATTCCTTACAGTGCAGATACACTGCATGACTTTCGTTGTAAGAAACAAATATATTAAAACTAAGTATATTGTAATGTATAAAACTAGACTGAGTGCGTTATGATTTCATTTCAACCCCTTGAATTGTTGGACCCCTTCCAGTAGGCACATTTACTATGTGCTCTCTGCGCATCACAGATTTAGTCATCATGGTGCCACTGTGATGTGTATTATTGTTCCCATTTCACACATGAGCTAGAAGATGAGACATATGAAGTGGAACTGTCACAGACACTGAGTTCTAACATGAAGCAGCAAGGATGTCTGAATATGAAGCTTAAGTTCCACTTCACTGACCTTCCCTGCCTTCTGCCAAAGCAAAGGGGTTCATAGACATTAAATACCAAAGAGCCAAAGGCAAAAATATCAGCTTTACCTCTACAGACTCCTTCAAGCCCAGTGTTCCTTTTATGTTATGAAGGATACTTTGACCCATAGATGTACTTGTGAGTCATTTAGATTTGAAAATCCTACTTTGAACTCTTCTCCAGGGAAAATGGTTTTCAAAGCAGCAGAAAATTCCCCCTATCCGACCTTCCTATCAGTATCATCAACAATAAAAATGGATGGTGCTAACATTGAATATTTCCCCACATAGTTGACTTACATGGCTTTATATATCCTTTTCTAGAATATACCGTCAATATAAGGGAAGCCGAAACATATGAAATGTGCATTTCAAACATTTGAAAACTATATTTACCCCGAGGCAAAAGGAACAGAGTTGCCAACATCAATCACTATTTTAGTGGCTTATTTCCTGTTTGGAATTACAATATTACACAGTGTCAACTTCTACTTCTGACTTTGATTCCAGTTTTCGGTCTTAATTTCGAAAGGTACATTGATGTAGAGGTCAAGTGATTCCATTATAGAAAGAGGGACCTATAACGTCTCCAATAAAACAACTTCAAATGAATCACAGTCATTGTAAGGATCTTGCAGCCGTGACACCTTGGCCTTAACAGAACATAGTCCACAGCTTTCCCATGACTTTCCAGTTAACTATTGCTTCATGTACCTGGTGTAGAAAAAAGGAGGGCCATTTAAGGGTCAGGAAGCACATGCTCATTTAGGCAAGTAAGTAAAGTCTGTAGACAGAAATGGTCACTGCTAAGAAGTAGGGATTAATATGTGCATCAACTTTCAGATAATCTTCAGTCTTGCATGGCTAATGCAATAAATCTCTTTAGATGTAACAAAGGCATTAAAAGAGATTGCTACTGGAGCCATTACAACTTCCATACACTCCTTTAAATTATATTATAAGTCTTTTTGTTTTTCACAGCAATCACATCAGATTACTTTTGGAGTCTTTTATTTCTTGGTAATGTTCTGTAATAAGAATGTTTTAAACTTCACTGGCTTGTTTCTTACAGTGTTCTAGACCTGAAAAAAGAAGTGTCTGGTATCAAGGCTATGTTCCTAAGAGCAGATCCCTGGAGGCCAACATGGTGTGGAGGCCATGAGTGCTCCAGCAGCTCAATATAGCCAGAACCAGCATCTTTATGATGCTCCCCTTACTTCAGAATCCTTTTCCCACTCATTTGCCGGCACAACCTCTCTATTCAGAGCAGAGAGATGGTGGGTGATATGGTAGAGAGAAGGTTGAGAGAAGGTGAGTGAGTTTTACCAGCCTCCTCTCTGCGTACACAAATAAATAAGAGTCAGTACATTTCCCAGCATACTTCTGTTCTTCTTAGGACTGGAATCAAGTTTCTCAACAATCCCCAATTAAAATCTGTAAAGACAGTTGCCACAGGTATGAGGAAAAGAAACACTGAGTCATTTCAACTACATACTTAGGATCTACTACAAGCCAGTGATGAAGATATCTGCTAGCGTACCTAGATGGCATGTGGAACATTTCTCAAGCCTAGGGGTCTTGATAGCCTTATTGTTCTGGTTCTCAGCAAAGTGGAGGACTTTCCATGACAATGGAATGGAAGTAAAGGCAGGATAATAAATGATCCATGGCCATGCATTAGGGTGTGGGAGGAAAATGGGAATGTGTTCTGGTGGATTTGAGATGTAGTTTTAAGCACAAAGCAAGAGTATAGGGTACAAGACTAAATCAGTAACCTGGTGACCCATAAATTGTGCCCAATTCCCTTACACAAATGCAAAACCACACATTCAGCAATTTCTTGTACATATTTCAACTTTCTGTTAAACACTCTGACTCTCTGATGAATGTCACCATTAGTTTATTTTAGGCAATATTTGTAAAGTGATATATAAATCTCAGAACAAGCTAATGAAATTATCATGTTATTAGACCTTTATGGATGAATGGTGATGTCCCAAACACTTCATGTGTTGAACACCTTACCCTCACACTGATGTGAGGATGTCAAGAGATGTGCCCTTTGGGAGGTGATGAAGTCCTTAGGGCAGAGTCCTCATGATAGAATTAGTGCAGACACCTTGGTCTTGGATTGTGAGGCTCAAGGCCATAAGGAATAAAGTTGTGTTGTTTTAAGCCAACCAGCTGCCATTCTGTTGTGTCAGCTTCGTACTCTATGGATAGTCTAACCATGGTCCGGCACTCACAATGAAGACAGGTAAAAACCGTCAGGGCTTGCTCTGAAGTTATTGTTGTAGTGGTGTCAGTTGTTCCTTTTCCTTGAGTCAAGTGTTTGAAAAGCAAATGTATGTGTTTTTATTTTACATATAATCATATGAAGGTGAAACATCTGTGAATTCACTCTAATTTTTGAACCTAATGAGAGAGGAGCTAGTAGTTGAGGGAAATGACTGTGAAGGCTGGAGAAATGCTCCACAAATGCATGATTGAGATAAAATCATGTGAATTCATCTGTGTGCCCTGATTTAAATAGTGAATGGTGGTTAGCCGTTAGGAAGTTTGAAAGCATATTTTCAACATACTTTTATTTCATAATATATTAATTAGATGCTTCTCTTTGAAAAGGAATCATTCATCATTCATTTAATCAATATTTATTAAGCACCATTTATACAAAGTTGCAATGCCTGGATATATCATAAAACAAAGTACAAATCAAGATGAGGGATATGATAAATGTCAAATATGGAATAAAGTGTAATCTGTTGTGCATCAAAATTTATCGAACATTGTAAAGCAAGTTAGGGAGGTTAAATATTCTTTTGTAGGAATGGCTTTTGTAAAGAATGAGAGGTGAGATTTGAGCCTGTTTCTGAAAGCCAAGGACTTTCAGCTGGATACCGTGGGAGATAGTCTGGGGGCAAAGGACAGTTAACACATACAGCTTAGGAGTTATTCAGACATATCTATGGCATGCACAGTCTGATGAGAACCCCATTGGAAATCTATAGACACCAAAACAGCACAAACTATAATTTTAAGGAATATTAGTTCAGTTATGGAAATGGACATGAGAGTTGAATGTAAAGTGATGTCCACGAAATGTGGTGCAGGAATTTTCAACTTCTGCTCCACTCAGAGTCTATGCCTGTTAGAATATTCAGTGTATTGTTACCACTTGTGACCAATAATTATTCTCCTCATTTTATCTTCAGAAGGTATACCATAGACATTCTGGTTGGTATTAATACATTTGCTTATTCAAGTCATAGAAATTTGGAAACGAATCGGATTCAGTAGTTATGCTCCCTGTACGAGCACAGACTTGTACTTGATACCTGTGTATTGGAGAAGACTGGCATTATTCATAGATTTTCTGTCCATGCTGTACAATTACGGAAGAAGGAACAATTATTGTAGAAGAAGATGATTATTATATGAAATTGCATGGTGATGAAGCAAATATACCAAGACAAGAATGGATTTCAAGGGTGTACATCTGTCCAATACCTTTAAGAACAAGGAAAGAGCAGACAGCTAAAGGTTTCAGAATGGCATTAGCATAGGGAAGGATGTCCCCCTGCTGAAAGAAACCATTGTATGACTGAGGCACTCAGCGGGCAACACAGGGTTCCTCAGTTGTTTAAGCATCTGACTCTTAATATCAGCAGAGGTTTGAACTTATGGTTCAAAACATTTAGCCCACATCAATTCTGAGCATGCACAACATGCTTGGAATTTCTCTCTCTCTCTACATTTCTGGCTCTCTCCCTTCTTCCCATGTTAAATTAAATAACTGTACTTCAGAAAACCATAAAGCTATTGCTTCATTCGTGGAGGAGTGAGGGGAGCAGAGATGTCAGATGAGGCTTAAACGCAAACAGGGTACAGAAGTCAGGAATTTTGCTTGATTTCTTCCAATGTAATAAATGCCATGAAAGTTGTCTGCAGGAGATAAGAATGTCTTAAAAAAATCTGCCTTTGGGACACATGTACTTAATAAAGATGAGATAGTTTTGAACAGAGTCATGGATTGGCAATGGGGAAAGAATTGCTGATGGCTCAAAGACATGGGGAAGTGGAAGAAATAGAGAAAACCTGATGAACGTGAGAGCTTCTGTGGGAGAAATAAATCAGGAGAGCTTTCATTCATGTGATAAGCAAGGGAAAATGAGCAGCCAACGATGATTCCATGGTTCTAGCCTATGAAGAAGGAGAAAGGATCATCCTCTTGCTCCGGGATTCCTTGTAGCTGAGGGCAGTGGTGCTGAACAACTGGATTCTATGGCCTTCTGAACCTTGGATGGTTTACTACATAGGGGAGGTGGTTAGCATATGCAGCTGTTCCTACAAAACCTCAGGAACACACTCAGAGCATTACTGAGCCATAATATGAAAGTTCATCAGCCACGTAAAAGCTAGGTTTGCAGACAATGGGTGGGTCTTGCTGGAATCACCCCATGCCTGCCACACTAAGCATCCCAGTAATCTATCTACCATCCCTCTGACAACTAGCCTTAAACACTCCACAGGGGAACAATTTCCTCGGAGAAAATGTGAGACTTAAAAGAAATCTAGGACCTTGAAATCTGTGGAAGTTTGAATGGAATTAACCTGCACTTCATAGCACATGTCTAAAACAAGTGGAAATAAAGCTCTCCCTTTTTCTCTTCATTATGAGATTCTTTGCACAGTGATCTCTGAATTTTTTTAGAAAAAAAATGAGAGAGAACTTGTAAACTCCCATTAGTGTTCCGTTGACGTAGGACACGTCTGAATTCAAGGGACTGGTTAAGCTTTGGTGAGTACAGAGGACTGCAGAAAGCCAAACAAACTGACACTGCTCAGGCAGGGTCTAGAAAAGACAGAAGACATCAGGTCTCTGTTGTGAAGTGGGACTTATTCTGTCGGTATAAAACAGCTCTGAACACAAAGTCTTTTCCCTTTCTCATTGTGAAGAATGTGTTGGGATATTATAGATACACCATATATCTAGATAGACTGCCTGAGTACTAATTGCATCCTGAAAACACATCAGGAAAATCACATGATCAGCAACATAACATAATTCTGATAAACACATCACGGTGATAAGCTCCTTTCCACCTCCAAGGTCCATTGAGTGCAACCAGGAATCACAGAGACATCGATGCCAGGCAGTGTGACAGAGACTACACCCCCAGAAGCATGAGTGATATAGTGCCCCCAGACAGGATGAAGAGATCTCTTTCCCAGGCAGGTTGTCAAAACGCCCACTCTCAGGGAGGATGAGGGAATGAGTGCCTCCAGGGAGGAAGGCCAAGAATGTGTTTCCCTGAAGATGGTACCAACTGCGGTCCCCGGAAGGATGATGGACATCTTGCTCCAAGGTAGGATGACTGACACAGTGGTCAAAAGCAGGATGAGACAAGACTCTCTCCAAAGCTGGCTGACAGCGATCATTACTTAGAGAGTATGACTGAGATGGCTCTCCCCGAGAGGGCGAGGGAGACTTTGCATCCTGTCTGCATGACCAAGAAGGCACACGCAGGTAGGATGCCAGAAACTGCATTACCAGATAGGATGACGGAGAGTATGTCCCAGGAAGGATGGGGGAGTGGGCACTCCAGGCTGGATGACAGACAACCAGGGCCCTCTTAGCATATTGATGCAACTAGTACTCCCAGGCAGGATGAGGGAGATCATGGCCCCGGGCATGTGGAGGGGAAGGAGCTCTCAGGTATGAGGCAGGTCATGCTCTCAGGAAGGATGACTGAGGCAGACAAGTCCCTTCCAGGACTGGTGAAAGAAATGACACAAACAGGCAGGATGCGGGAGAGGGGGGTCCAAGGCTGGATGCACCAAAAGGTGATTCCAGAATGGTTGAAAGAGATTGTTCTACCAAAATGGACGACTATCTCTGTACTCTCAGGCAAGATGACAGAGACTGTCCTCCCAGACACTATCCAAGAGAGGGTCCACCCAGCAGGATGAGGTATATGGTGTTCCAGACGGGATGAGGAGAGGGCAATCCCAGGCAGGATGAAACACATTGTCATGCATGGGATGATGATGGAGATCACATTCCCATTCGAGATGACAGACATCACACTCTCAGGTAGGAGAAAGGAGAATGTTCCAAGGCAAGATGACACGGATGTTTCTCACGGGGAGGAAGATGATGATGATGCTTTGAGGCAGGAATTAGAGAAAATGCTCCCAGGCACGGTGACAGATCATGCTTCAATCAGGGTGACGGACACAGTGCTCCCCGTAGGATGATGGTTATCACGGTTACAGGTAAGGTGAGGGAGGTGGCCTCCCATGCACCATGAAATACATCACACTCCCAGGGATAATAAAGGAAATGGAGCTCCCAGGCAGAATGAAAGAGATCCCACTCTGAGGCAGGATAATGGACATGGCACTTGAAGGCAGGATGAGGGAGATCATGCTCCCAGGAAGGATGGTGTAGATTGTGCTCTCAGGCAGGATGTTGGAGCAGGTACTCCTAGAGAACCTGAGGGATATTGGCTCCCAGGAATGTTGCCTGGGAGCATCATCTCTGTCACCGTGCCTTGGAGTTTTGTCTTGGTCATCCTGCCTGGGAGCTCCATATCCGTTCTCTTGCCTAGGAGTGCTGTCTGCGTCAGTCTGCCTTGAATCTCACCTCAATCATCCAGCCTGAGAAAACCATCTTTATCATCGTGACTTGGAGCACAGTCTCAACCATGCTGTGTGGGAGCCTGATATCGGGATCCTGCCAGGGATAGCAATCTTCCTTTTCCATCTGGGACGTGTCATGTCTGTCATCCTCCCTCAGAGCCCAATCTCTGTCATCTGTCTGAATGCATAGTCTCCACCATGCTGCCAGGGGGAACGATCTGTGTCATTATGTCTGGGAGCTCGATCTCCATCCTCCCGCCTGGTAATGCAATTTGTATCTAGCTGCCTGGTAGTGTATTCTTTTGTCTTCTCTGGGAGGGAAGTGTCTATAACCCTGCATCAGAACTATGCCTCAATAATTTTTCCTTGGGGTGTGTTCTTGGGCATCCTACCTTTGAATGCAGCTTTCTCTCTTCCTGCTTGGAACCTCACCCCCGTATCCAAATTGGGAGTAGTGATTGATCATCATGTGTTGGAGTACAGTTCAGTCATCCATCCAGAGAGTGCAAACTCAGTCATCCCATCTGGGAGCACCCCCTCGGTCATCCGGAATAGGATTGCAGTGTCTGTAATGCTTCCTGGTGGCATGGTCTCGGTTTTCATGCCTGGGATTACTGTGCCCTTCATGTCACTTGGGAGCAGGATCATTTTAATTCTGCTTGGGAACTCAGTATTCACCATCCTGCTTTGGAGTGCCACCTCCACAATTAGCCTGGGAAAGTGCCCTGGGAACAGTCACAGTCATCCTGGGTGGGAGTGTGATCTGCCATCCTACACGGGGGCATGGTCTCAATCATCCTTTCTGCTAGCATGGTCTCTGTCATCTACCCTGGAAACCTTAGCTCCTTTATTATGCCTGGGATTGGGTTGCCTCATCTTGCCTCTGAGTGCTGTTTTCCTTATTTTACCTGTGACCCTATCTCCATCATGCTGAAGGTGAGTTCTGTCTTGATCAACAGGCCTTGGAACACTGTCTTGGTCATGTGCCTGGGCATGTGGTCTCTGTCATCCTTCCTGGGAGTGAGACATGCTTCCTCTCACCTGGGAGTAATGTGTCCTTCATTAGGACTGGGAATGTGATCTCCTTCATCCTGCCTGAAGGAACTGTCTCCCTCATCCTACCTGAGAGCATTATCTCCATCATCTTCCCTAGGAGCAGTGTATCTGTGATCCTTTCTGGAAGCACCATCACCTCACCCTGCCTGGCAGCATATTCTGCTTCATCCTACCATAGAAAACTGTGTGTCATCCTGACTGAGAGCACAGTCTCAGTCATCCTTTGAGGAACAAACTGTTTGTCATCTTGTCCAGCAGGGCCTTCTTTGTCAATCTGGCTGGCGGCACAGTCTCGGTCACCGTGTTTGGGTGTGTGGTGTCCATTCTCCTGCCAGGTAATGTGATTTCTGTCCGCCTTCCTGGGAACCCAACATGGACATCACGTCTGGGAGCACAATCACGATCATCCTTCTTGGGAGGGTTGTCTCTGTTATCCTTCATGGGAAGGTGCTATGCTTTGTTCTCCCTGAGAGCACCATCTTCTTCATAATGCCTGGGAGTGTGTACTTTCCTTCATCCTGCCAGGGAAGCATGATATCCTTCCTCCCTGTGAGTGCAGTGCATGACATTCTTCCTGGGAGAGATGTGTTCTCTCTCTGTCTAGGAGCAAACCCTCCTTCATCCTGCCTGGGAGTTCACTATCCTACATGCTGCTTTAGAATGTCTTCTGTCATTCCCACTGTTAATGCGAATTCAATCATCCTGCCTGGGACCCTTGTCTCTGGCATCCATTGTGGGAAGGCAAAATTTGTAGTGGTGCGTGAGAACACCTCCTACATCCATTGTGGGAAGGCAATATTTGTAGTGGTGTGTGAGAACACCTTCTACGTCCTCTTTCCTGGGATCCTGACATATGTCCACCTCCCTGGAAACAGGATTCCCACCTTCCTGACTAAGGGCATGATCTATGTCATCCTGCCTAGGAGAATCCATTCTGGGAGCATGATCCCTATATCCACCTAGGATCACATGTTGTGGTTGCTATATTCCTCATCATACCTGGGTTTATGATTTACGGTACCCTGCCCGGGAGTACAGTGTACCTCATCCTTCTGGGAACTCTAGCTCTACAGTTGTGCTTTAGAGTATCGCTTCTCTCATTTTTCCTTGGAGTGCTTTCCCTCATTCTGCCTATGATCATGAGCTCCTTCAACCTTCCTGGAGCACCCTTCTTGTTATCCAGCCTGGGAGCCTGTATTTCAGCCTCCCTAGGAACATGAATCCACTTGTGTAGGAGTGAGATCTTCATCCTACCTGGAAGCACAGACTCCATGATGCTGCCTGGCAGCACATTTTTTATGCTCATTGATACACAGTCTGAGTTATCCCGCCTGCAATCCCAATCTGTCTTATCTTACTGGAGAATACGGTCCCCATTATCTCCTGTGGAGCACGTCCCATCATCTAACTAGGGAGCATTACCTATGTCTTCGTGCCGGGGAGAGCTGCCTCTGATGTCACACCAAGGTGCACTTATTACTTCATTCTCCCTAGCAGTGCTCTCTCCGTCGTCCTGATTCAGAACATCCTTTCTAATCTTTTGATTCTGCCTGGAGCCTAGAACCATGGCTTTCTCCCTGGAAGTACCCTGTCTGTCATTCTGCCTGGGAGAACCATCCCAATAATCTACACTTGAGGGTAGACTATGTTATCCCACCTGGGAGCAAGGTCTTGCTCTTGCTTTCTTGTAGTGCAATACTGGTCTTCTTCATTGGCAGTGCACTCTGTTATCCTCTCTGGGATTACCACCTCCATTATCCCATTGATAGCATTGTACCCATCATGCTGTGTCAGTTATAATTTATGTCATTCTGCCTGGGTGTGCGTTCGGTCATGCTGCATGTGAGAGCCATGTTCATCACTGTTTCTGAGAGCACTGATTCCAAAACATGCCCTGGAGCACCAACATTCACCTGCCTTCAGGCAAAATCTCCATCATTCTGCCTAGGAACACAATAACCTTCTTCCTAACTGGACCACAATCTCCTTCACCCTACGTGAGAACATGATTGTTGTCATCTTGCCAGGGAGAAATATAGCGATCATATCTGGGAGCACCATGTTTTTCAACCTGCCTGCAAGCCCAGTATCTGTAATCCTGCCTGGGGGAATTCTCTGCAGCATACTGCTAGGGAGCAAGGTGTTCCACTTCAATCCTGGGACTCAACAAACATCATCGTTCCTGAGAGCATGATTTCATTCATCTTATCTGAAGCTCTGTACCTGTCGTCTTGCCTGGGGGCATGGTCTGTATATACTTCTAGGGAAAGAGGTATTCTTCCTCATTCTGGGGGGCTCAACATACATAATTATTCTTGGTAGAATGATTTGATTCATCTTATCTGGAGCCCTGTAGCTGTCATCCTTCCTGGGGACATGGTCTGCAGCATACTACTAGGAAGCGCGGTATTCCTCCTCATTCCTGGGAGCTCAACATACATCATTGTTCCTAGGAGCATGATTTGATTCATCTTATCTGGAGCCCTGTAGCTGTCGTCCTGCCTGGGGTCATGGTCTGCAGCATATTGCTAGGGAGCGAAGTATTCCACCTCATTCCTGAGAGCTCATCATATATCATCGTCCCTGGGAGCATGATTTGATTCATCTTATCTGGCGCCCTGTAGCTATTTTCCTGTCTGGGGGTATGGTCTGCAGCATTCTGCTAGGGAGCTAGATATTCTTCCTCATTCTTGGGGGCTCAACATACATCATTGTTCCTGGGAGCTTGATTTGATTAATCTTATCTGGATCCCTGTAGCTGTCTTCCTGCCTGGGAGCACGACCTGCTCTAACTGCTAGGAAACAAGGTATTATTCCTCATTCCTGGGAGCTCAACACACATCACCGGACCTGGGAGCATGATTTCATTCACCTCATCTAGAGTCCTTTAACTGCTGTCCTCCCTGGGAGAATGGTCTGCAGCATACTGCTAGGGAGCGAGGTATTCCTCCTCATTTCTGGGAGCTCACCATACATCATTGTTCCTGGGAGCATGATTTCATTCATCTTATCTGAAGCTCTGTACCTGTCATCTTGCCTGGGGGCTGGGTCTGCATCATACTGCTAGGGAGCAAGGTATTCCTCCTCATTCCAGGGAGCTCAGCATACATCATTTTTCCTGTGAGAATGATTTGATTCATCTTATCAGGATCCCTGTAGGTGTCATCCTTCCTGGGGACATGGTCTGCAGCATACTTCTAGGGAGCCAGATATTCCTCCTCATTCCTGGGGGCTCAACATACATCATCGTTCCTGGGAGCATGATTTGATTCATCTTATCTGGAGCCCTGTAGTTATCTTTCTTCCTGCCGGCATGGTATGCAGCATAATGCATGGGAGTGAGGTATTCAGCCTCACTCCTGAAAGCTCAACATACATCATCGTTGCTGGGAGCATGATTTGATTCATCTTTTCGGGGGCCCTGTAGCTGTCTTCCTGCCTGGGGGCACCATGTCTCTCATCACACCAGCCACCAGTGCCTAGGTCAACCTACCTGGGAGCATGATATATGTCATCCTGTCTGGAGCACAATCTCCTTCAACTTTTAAGAGCTGGGAATCTCTGCCATCCTGTCTTAGAAAGCGTTATACATTCTCCTGTATTGGCATGTCTTTTATGTCATGGTGCCTGAAGCATCATGTCTGTCATTCTTCCTGAGATCAAATTGTCCCTCATCCTTGTTGGAGCAAGTTACGCTCCTCAGTCCTGGGAGCATGAGACACATCATTCTGCATGGGATCCTGATTTCATTAATCCAATCTGGAGCACCGTCTCTTTGCCATCCAGCCTGGGAGTGTCATTCCCTCAAGTGGATGGGTGCCCAATCTCTTTTATCTTGCCTGGCATCCCCGACTCTGTTTTCTACATGGGGGTACAGCCTCTGTTTTGCGATCTGGGAGCTCCTTCTCTGTCCCCCTGCCGTGAAGGTCCATTTCCATCACCTTTTCTTGTTTTGCCACTTCTACCATCCTGGCTCAGAGTGATGTTTTGTCATCCGGCCTCCGAGTATATTCTCAGCAATCCAGCCTCAAAGCCCTACTTCATCATCCTGCTTTTGAGCACAGTCTTTTATTATCCTCTTAGGGAGCATGATGTCAGTCATCCTGCAGGAGAGCATGATCCGAATTCTCATTCAGGCCAATGAGCATCATCTCCGTTATTCTACCTGGGAGCCTAATGATTCTCCTTCTGCCTGGGAGCATACCCTTGTCACCTACCTAGATCCATGTTCCTCATGATCCTGCAAGGCACTGCAGCTTCTGACATCCTGACTGGGGGGTGGTATCCCTAAACCTGCCTGTGAGACACAGAGACAGACTAAGCAGGTGTGTGTGTGTGTGTGTGTGTGTGTGTGTGTGTGTGTGTGTGTTAGGGTCTGTGGAGGTAGCTTATTACCCATCTGGATTGTGCCTGTCCTTCCTACTCACTGGCATATGGTGGTGACATTCTTACAGTATAAACCATGAGTATGTGTCCAAAAGAGTATCATTTCACTGAACAATTTGAAAATATGCACAGGCTGTTAATGTTTGAGATGGGTGTGAGGCCTCTGAGTCACACCAGTTTTGCCGAAAAACATTTATTTCCACACTTGCACTGAGGGAAAAGAGCTTTCTACTATTCTAACTGTTGTAGAGTGGTCCCACTTTATTCCTGCCCCACATAATATTTGATCAACCTTCAAACACACTTTTGGCACAGTTGAAGACAAATCAGCCCTGAGGACCCAAATGTCCCCTCCTGCCAACCACCACCCATGCCAAAGGCATGCTTTTGAGCCAGGTCCCCTCCCAAGCCCAGGGGCCTTTCTCCCAATTCCCTCCCTGGCAGCTATCTCCCTCATGCTTTCCCTCCTCCTGGAGCCCTTCACACTGCCCTGGGCAACCCCCACCAGCAGAATGATGGATACTGTCCAGGCCCAGATGCCAGGGATATACTTGATGTGGGACCTTCTCTGATCCAGGTGAGATCTCCGCTTTGGAATAATACTGAGCTTCAGCCACCATTAGGCCCTAGCATCTGGAGCAATCAGAGAGTGGATCTCTCCCTGAAGCAGCTCCAGCACAATCAGGGGGTCCTCGACTGTAGCAGGGTGCAGCTCTGGCTCCTGGGGCTGCGGCATCTGTGGCTGCTGGGTCATGTTCCCTGCCACTCCATCCTCCTCACACTTGTCCTCTTGCTCCTGCATCTCTTCCTGCTGCTGCCTCCCCTCCTCCACGTCCTCTGTGGCACATGTCTCTTTTTCACACTCCCTTTCTCCATGCACCTATTCCACAGCAAGCCATCTCTGGCTGAGACCCAGACTGGGGTTCCTGAATAGTTGGGTGCTACTGTCCCACTATGAAGAGCTGAAGCATTCAGCCAACTCCAAAGCCCCTGCATCCCTCTGGCCACTATCTTTTCACAACCCTCTTCATGGAGGTTCATGCCCCTCTTCATGGAGGATTGCCATGTATCTTGACACTTTCCCCCATGACTCACTCACCATGTGTCCTTCCCAGGCCCATGCTTGGGCAACTGAAGGACAGGGATAGGTTGGTATCAGCACAGGGCTCTTGCACTAGGCCCAGCAGGAGAAGCCTTGATGCCAATGGGAAGCAGTTTGCAGCTGCATTCTCTTGGAACCCCCCAGCCTTGGAGGCCAATATGGGCCCATGGTGATGACACCTCAAAACTGTGGCTGCTGCTGTGGAGGGTCTGAGTCAGAGGCAGTAAAAGGTGTGCACATGTGGCCTTGGTGGAAGGTGTTTGGGCCAGGCCCAGCCGCCTGACGATCCCAAAGAACCAATCAGCTCTATCCCCTTGTGGGAGGCATTAGCAGCTGATCCTCTGCCTCACCTCTCTGGGCAGAAGTCAGTGTTCTGTGTCTAGTGTGGTGTCACACCTTGACCCATTAGTTTCAGCTTTGTCCTTTAAGGACCTGATATCAATGCCTGAGTTCAAATTCTCATCTGTTCCCCGGTGGCCACATTACTGGCACCGGGTAATTCAACACTAGGTCCTCTGGTACTGACACTTGGCTTGCAGACTACGTTGCCATTTCTTAATGAACCTGGGAAACACTGGATAGGATGTTTTCCATCCATGGGCACATCGCTGTCTGCACTTCGCTCTCCTTCCATGGCAATTGGAAGCAAGGATCCTTGATCCAACACCGATTCTGAATCACCCCCAGTTATCAGGCATGATCGGTGCCCGAGACCAGGATGTGCTCAGCTACATCGTCAATTTTGAGGTCAGACTGGAGAGACTGCAGCTGGGTACAG
Organism: Cryptoprocta ferox; assembly: GCA_028646485.1. Taxonomy (NCBI): domain Eukaryota; kingdom Metazoa; phylum Chordata; class Mammalia; order Carnivora; family Eupleridae; genus Cryptoprocta; species Cryptoprocta ferox. The sequence continues at coordinate 2,330,851 of JAQQST010000022.1, read as the reverse complement.
GCCCGTCGGGACTGGGACTTGTGTAGGAGAGGGTGAAGCAATATTGCTCACCACACAGCAGGCAGGTAGATGGGGACCCCTAGGATGACTATACTCTTCTTCCCACAGGTGGAGGATGTGGGCCATCCCAAATACTGCTGCAGGTTGAAGTTTTTCGTTGTGGACAACCCATACTTCCAGAACTCAGTGATCATTAAGGAGTACCATCTTCGCTTTGCTGGTATGGGCTGGGTCCCAGAATAGTGTGGGGCCGGGGCCTGCAGAGAATGGTGCAGATGAAAGAGGGGAAGGGGGTGAGTTAGGAGTCAGCCATCACGTTCCTCCCTCTATTCATTTGTTCCTGCAGGTTATCATGTGTCTAGTACCACTCCAATTCACTGGTTATAGGATTATGAACATGGACCTCCTGTCTGCAGGCATGACATCACCAGGCTGATCTTTTTGAACTGGCTTTGTGAGAACAGCTGCCCAGAGTAGAACATGATTGCTGAGGTGGTGTCCCTGAGGCTTTCCTCAGCAGTGGGGATGTGGGTGGCCCCTGTCCAGTAGGGGAGAGTTTCCTGAGGCCCATGCTGACCTGTCCTGTTCCCCAACTAGATCATCATCTAGGACCTGTGGCCCAGTCCCCTGCAGTACTACATGAGGGAGGAAGCCTCCAGGAGAGAGTGAGCTGAGAGGAGGACATGTCGGTGAGATCTCCTGTGCCTGGGTGCTGACAGCTGGGTTGTATTGGCAAGGGAGCTCTTTTGGGCAGTGGTGTGGAAATTGTGGATTATAGGAGCCTGGGATGCAAGTTGCCTGATCAGGATCAGCGTGTTGGAGGATGACAACTAACCTGCGGGAACTGAGCTGCACACAGCCTCATATCGGGAAGGTGGATCCCTGGAAGCCCAGGGCTGAGGGGCTGAGAGACTGCATGTTCAGGGTCAACTCTAGAGAAGCAATATTTCTCCAACAAAAATACCTGCCATGGCTGTGTGCTCCTTGCTTTGGGTCTCCTCCTGCCCCTTCAGTTTGGAATTGCCTTCCAGTCATTGGGACTGGATCTCATGTGACCAAAAGTGCTACTGATGATAATACCCATCTGGCCTCCATGTGTCTCTCCACCCCACGTCCTTCCACAGCCACCTGTCCATTCTGGGAAAGGGTACAAGGCTATGTGGGGGCTGGAATTGTGTCCCTGACTGAGGAAACGGAGATGGATCCCTAAAGGGTGAGGCCACTTTTGACTGCAGCTTGATTATCAGTGGATTTATTTCTGTTCATCTATTGCAGCCTGCTGTTGATGGCCTGTCTGTGATGTGTGTGTGTGTGTGAGTGTGTGTGTGTGTGAGCATACCACGTGTGGAAGAACCATGTCTGCATGTCCTCCCAAATGTCAGTGTCCCTCCATCTGTGTGGATGTGAACACCACAGAATTTCAATGTTTTCCCATCTAGAACATATCGAGGATGTTTTGGCTACTCACGTATGGGAAAAGATCACACCTGGCACACTTGAAGTTTATCGACTACATTTCTGAAATGACAATAAATGAGAACTCCATGAAGCAATGAATCCTTCTATGTTAGTGTGTGACTTTTACAGGGGACACAGGAAGAGAAAAAGAGGAGATGGCCTTAGTGGGACAATCCAAGATGCTATGAATTACTGTGTGGGGGAGTTGTGCATGAATAGGGAAGGGCAGGGTGCAACATGTGTAGATGCTGTGTCCCTTCCTGGGCAGAGAATGGAAGGAGGTGGAAACGACCGTCTTGATATGTGTTCAGTATTCCATAGGACCGAGCAGGAAGGTAAGGAAGGGACTGTCAAGTATGCCCCAGAGAGTCCACTGGCTCCTGTAGAGTATGACCCAGTCGTGAGGACTTCCAGCCAGGTCCCTTGCTCCCAGAGAGGTGTCCTGCCTTGGTCACGAATTGTCCATGAGAATGCCCACAGTCAGCGTTACAGGTAAGGGCCCCTGTTCCAGGAGAACACAGGAGAAACCCACTTCTGTGAGTCACTGCCAACATGCCCTCACCTGCCTCCCCGTCCAATCACCCCTTTGTCCCAAAGCTCTGTTAGAGACAGTATGTCAAAATGGAAGATGCATTTGGGAAAAGAGCAAGTGTGACTTGTTTACTGCAGTGAGGCTCATAAGCAGGATTTCGCAGAGAGACCATGTGTGAGAGTGGAAGTCCACTGAGTCTCTATGAGGGTGATGGGTGCATGTGGGGGTGTGTGCAAGAGATCTTTGTATCTGCTGGGACTGTGTGCATGCATATGTGAGGGAGATTGCATGGCAGTGTGTCTGAGTGAGTGTGTGTGTAGTCCATGGGCAGTCAAGAGGAGAGACGGGGATGATCTTTCTGGATGTGCTTCTTATGGGAGAGTCACAAGCTAGAATATAGAGGGTGCAGGCACGTTTCTTCTGTGTTGCTCATGGTAATGGCTGGGGTGGAGAAATTCCTTGCTTAGATAGGGAACTCCCCTCAGAATGCAAAAGGCAGAAAGTGCCAACGTCATTGGAGGATGGGTGAGAGGCGGAAGTCATGGGCCTTGTGTACTATGTGTGTTTGTGTGTGTGTGTGTGTGTGTTTGTGTGTGTAGTTTGTGTGAAATTTGTGATGACAAATAACAGGACTGAGGCTACTTACAAAAGGCTGTGGAGTTGAGGAGGCTTCTCAGAATCACAATATGCTGCTCAGGTTCTTCTTGATTCTCTGAATTCCTGCTTCTTTAATCTTAACTCCATTGTCCTTCCTTCCAGAACAAAGATCCTCTTCTTCCAGTTTCCTCTGTGCTTCAATTGCAATCCCTGTGGCTCTTCTCACCCTCACAGATAACTTCGCATCCCTGTCCTTCACAATACGGCATCCAAATTCAACACTCCTTTTTGTTCTTTCAGCCTCTATTGTAAAAATTAATAATTGGAGATGAAAGCAAGCCATCCATCATGATTTACCTTGACAAAGGCATGTCTTGACGGGAGGGGAAGTTTCATTAGAGCTGACATGAGTTAGGAAAAGATAAGGTAGAAGAAAATAGCCAGCGATAGCCGATAGGAAATTGAATTTCCTCTGAGACAGTCTGGATGCCATCAAAATGTGCAGTGACATTTGTACAGGTGGTAAGGGGATTATTCTGATCCGAAACTCTGACAAGATGAGACCTCAGGTGCTTTCCTTATGATGAAGAATATCAGGGTTGACAGCAGGAGGCTGGATTTAATGGAATTCAATTGGTATAGCGTTGAGGAGATCGTTTTGAGAGCAGAATATGGGATAAAGATTTGAGTCATGAGGCAGAGATTCTCTGTTGATGAGGACGAGAAGTGATGTAACGTGACAGTAGTTCAACGTGCAGAACTATTATACCTGCCATCACTCAGAAAGCACATGCACAAACAGAAATGTGATGACTGAAATTCAGCAACTATGTGATTCTTCCTCTTAAATTCATTGGAGACACCCTTTACCTGTGGGACTCCTGTTACATCCCTGTACACGTGGGGATAAAAATAAAATCCCTGTCATGCCGTCTGGTTTCTGTGGTGGATGCCACTGTCTGTATCAATTTCATAGGACGTCAAAGTGAATGGAATGGCCAATTGTACCAATGCACAGGTATCGATCCAATTGCATGGACACAAATTATGTAGGCTCTTCTCCACACAGTACCACAAAAATTCTGCCCATGGCATATGAAAGTTAGAATGAATGTGGCTCTGTACACCAGGGGCATGAAGGCTGTGCAAACAGGTGAGCCCAGATTCCACAGGTTCGTTGAGTTGTTCCCCGAATCGTGCAAGACACGATGAGTGATTCCTTTTCTCTCCCTGTGATGGAAGACGGAATGACTTTTGGTTCTGCCCTCTGTAGTGTGTGAAAGAGCAACGTCGAGATCTTGCAGGGCTCATTTCCCCAGGCAACCTTGACTGATCGAGTGCCATCATGAAACTCAATCCTGCAGGTTCTGTATCCCATCCACAAGAAAATGAAACTGTTGTTCCCTGTGGCCTTCCTCGAGCACAAGTATAACAGTTGCTTTTGTTAAGCTTCTGCACAATGAATTTGAACCATTCCACCAAAGCATTAACATCTCCATATTCAGTTCTGAGTTCAATGGTTGGTGTCAGGCCTTTGAGGTTTGCTAGGGATCCCTTTGCTAGGGATCATTACTGGGAGAAATTGAAGGCCTTCATTTCCCGGTGGCTGGTAGAGGCATACTACTGATGAGGTCATCAACTGGTTTAAGGGGCATCCATCCTACTGGGGTAGTTGTTGTCCCATCGGATCCTAATCCATGTGTTCCACGTGCTGCTCTTGTGTCCTGCTCTGAAGTGAGTGTGATCTTACTGGTTAGAAGCATGGGATTAGACTTTATATTCTGGCAAATACTCAGTAGAATAATGTGAGACAGATGCACTTTAGTAATCAAATGATCCGTGGGTCGGTGTTCCATCCCCAAATCTGAGTAGCCCACTGTGCCAAGACCCAATTCCCTTGAGGTTTGATGTCTTCCTGAATGTAGAGATGGATGGTATCAATACAACCTATTTATCTGCCTGGGGAAACAACCTCTGGCTTTCTAAGCTCACATAATAAGACAGGACAGGCAACAGATTTCACTTTGAGGGGTACAGCACTAGTTGGATTACTTACTAAGTTAAATGGTTAGGTTGGAGGCACTCTTCATTTTTGGAACTGTCCCATCTCTATTGGCTGCTTCCCTAAAACATAGTATTCTTCATATGTAGGATCAGACTAAAATTCTCCTTTTATACCCTGGCTAATCTTTTATGGTTAACTTTAATGGGTCTACTTTTGTCTTATATACCTTTCATATTCCCCTTCCCTTACCGTTCAGAGTCTCTGTTACCGACCCATTGTCTTCAGTGAAATAAGTCCATCCCATGTCAGCAGTCTGTACAGCAGTTTGAGTGGTTACAAGCATTCATATAAGCACTTCCAGCTAGGTTGGATTTGTTTCCCACTTTCCAATATTTATTTCATGCCTCATCTTTCAGTTGAATGTGATGGGCCATGAATTCAAGTAGCAGAGCCTGTGTTAAAGCCCTTTAATCCTAATGGATGATGGAGCAAAAGAGGAGGCTAGGACTTATTATGAGAGGGACTGATGTTTAATATTCCAGGGTAGATATGTCCAAGTCCAATGCCTTACTTAGAGTGATGTTGCCCACCAAAAAACTAATAGGCAGACAAACCTAGGTGTCTGAGAGGGACTGTCCTAATACAGAGTAACACTGTGGGGAGGTACATCATCCATGGCAACGTACATTCTAACCTTCATTTGCCAATATGTTTCTGGAGAGTTTGAGTCATTCTTTGTACTTGGCCTCAGGAAGTGGTATGTCATGGAGTGTGGAAATCCAACTTCATTTTCAAAGCTCCTGTCACCCCTTAGAGCATCTTTCATGTAAGCTGGCTGTCATTATCAAAAGGAATATTTTCTATTATGGGGGACATGGGAAGGGAAAAAGTGGAGATGGCCTGACTGGAACTGTCCGAGCTGCTATGAATTAGTGTGTGGGGGAGTTGTTCACGAATAGGGTAGGGCAGGGCGCAACATCTGTAGAGGCTGTGTCCCTTCCTGGGCAGAGAATGGAAGGAGGTGGAAGCGACCCTCTTGTTATGTGTTCATTATACCATAGGACCGAGCAGAAAGAGAGGGAAGGGAAGGCCAAGTGAGCCCCAGAGAGTCCATTGGCTCCTGTAGAGTGTGTCCCAGTCGTGAAGACCTCCAGCCAGGTCCCTTGCTGTCAGAAAGGTGTCCTTTCCTTGGTCAGTTACCATCCATGAGAATGCCCACAGTCAGGGATACAGGTAAGGGCCCCTGTTCCAGGAGAACACAGGAGGAACCCACTTCTCCGGGTCACTGCCAACATGCCCTCTCCTGCCTCCCATCCCAACACCCCTTTGTACCAAAGCTCTGTCATAGACAGTGTGTAAAAATGGAAGATGCAAGAGAAGAAAGAGCAAGTGGGACTTGTGGACTGTAGTGAGGCTCATGAGTGGGATTTCACAGAGGGCATGCATGAGAGTGGAAGTCTACTGTGTCTGTGTGAGGGTGTTGGGTGCATGTGGTGATGTGTGCATGAGATCTCTGTATCTGCTGGGACTGTGTGCGTGCATACATGAAGGAGATTGCATGGCCGTGTGTCTGAGTAGGTGTGTGTGTAGTCCACTGGACTGAGAAGAGGAAAGACAGGGATCTTTCCGGGTGTGCTGCTTATGGGAGAGTCACATGTCAGAGTATATAGAGCGCAGTCATCTCGCTTCTCAGTTGCTAATGACAATGGCAGGGTTGGAGGCATTCCTTGCTTAGAAAGTGAGCTCCCCTCAGGATGTAAAAGGCAAAAAGTGCCAAGGTCAGTGCAGGATGGGTGAGAGGCAGAAGTCACGGTCCTTGTGTACCATGTGTGTGTTTCTGTGTGAGTGTGGTTGTGTGTGTGTGTGTGTGTGTGTGGTTTGGTAGATGCGTGATGGTCCCCTAGACAAAGGAAGTATCGAGTGGCTAAAAAGTTGTGCCCAGAGCTTGTGCCTAAAGGAGCTGAGGTTCCTAAACCTTAACGATAAGTCCTATCTTAGAGACATAGGTATTTCCCAGAGGGAGCAGTCTAGCAAGGTTCTCTGTTGATGGCAGATGGGCCATCCTTTGGCCAGGATTCAGCTCCTCCTTGGGGGTCTCTCCCATGATTTCTGAGCTCCAGGCCCAGGGAAAGTGGGGCAGCTTGGGATATAGGCCGCAGGTGATATGCCTTCGCCAGGGTTTCAGCACCCAGGCAGAGGGCAGCTATAGCTGCGGGGATGGATTGGCAAGCACCTAGCTGACTACTCTCTAAGGTGATGGTTCCTTGCCAGAGACCCGTCTCAACAGAGCACAAGTTCGGCAGTGCTTCTGCAGCTGGGCTCGGGACATTTGAAAGTGTACCCCAGAGCTCCACTACTCTGTGCCTTGAGTTGTTACTGTCACAAGCCTCACAGCCACAGTGCTGAGGAAACTGACATCTCTTGGGGCTACCTGGAGGTCTGACCCCAAGTTGCATGGGGAGCTGGGTTGCCGTTTTAGTGCCACAGCAGTTGAGTGTAGACGGCTTTGGACATTGAAGTCAGAATCCTGGCCATGCTGCACGCACCGTGCCCTTTTACAAGTAGGAAGCACCTGGCCCACTCCTTGTGGGTTTAATGGAGCCTGAAGCCCAATAACCCCTCCCATTGACTTCTTGGGTGACAGAGGACTTTGGGCTAGGGAGAACTCTAGGTCCCAGTCCTCTGGCTGTTCCCACATACATGTCTGCCCAGCTACTTGGCATGTTACCTGCAAGCCTTCATCACTGCCCCTACAGGCCTGTCACTAGGACTTGTGTGCCCATGATGGACATGAAATGCCAGTGACATTTTGGGTTCTCAGTGGGTGGTGTATCATCTCTCTGGCTCCCAGCCTACCTGCCTTACCCACAACCTTTTCCCCCTACACAAGGCTTTTAGGAAGGACCCAGCCTTTTTCAAAATGAGAGGAAAAGTTTGTTCATGCCCCATACTGCAAGTCACGTGTCATCAGTGCCAGGATAATGGTATGTGTAATGGATCACTTGGCCCCATTGAAGGAGGTGGTCTGATCTACCCCGCAAACAAGTAGGGAGAATTGGAAGGATGCTACAAGTAGCATTAAGGAAGCCGAGCCATGCCATTATCTGCATAGTGGGTCATTGAAGGGCTTTGTGGTTCATTCAGGACATAAGTGTAGGTGAGCTTTGTCCTGGATGACCCTGCAGAGACAGGGCTGGTAGGACTGCAGTCTCCTCTCAACCCCGTTGGGGCACGACCCTTTGAACCCGATGTTGTGTGTGACCTACATAACACAGGGCATCAACATGACCATTCCTTGGTGGTCCATGGGCCTGTGTCCTTGAGTTCCTATCACATTCTCACCCCACGTCTCCCAGGGACAGAAGAGGGGTTGCCCTGATACATTCCATCCTTCTGGGAATGCTGTGGCTGGTGGAGGTCCGGTGCGCCAGGGACTGGGCTACTGGAACTAGCGTGGCCTGGGGATTCAGAGTTTGAACAGAAGAAGCAAGAGAGGAGGAGGATGTGCTGGAGCAGAAAGGGAAGTAAGTGGAGCTGGAGGAGGATAGGAGGAGCAAGAGGAAGAAGAGGAGGAGGAGGGAGCTTGCACGGGGGAAATGGAGGAGAACAAAGAGGAGGCAGAGGAGAAAGAGAGGAGGAATGCTAGGTTCCAATCCAATGACTGTCCCCACATATATATCTGCCCAACTCCTTGACATGTTAGCTGCTAGCTATCATCACAGCCCCTATATGTCTTCACTCAGACCTGTTTGGCCATGATGGAAGTGTCAATCCAGTGACATTATGGAGGTTTTAGCAGCAAAACATGTGGAGGTTTTGTCCCCTTCATACTGCTGTGATCATAGTCTGCTAGGTGTCAGGCTGGGGATGTGAGGATCTGGGTGAGACAGCCTGGCCTTTCCAGGGCAGGGGCTCTCCTCTCTCTCACTACTGTTTTCACACCCACTGGGGAAGCACCTCTTCTCAGCCTCTGGAGCGGGAAACTCTTGGGCACCCTGGAGAGTCTCCCACATGTTCGCACCTGACATGAATTATGCTTGTCAGAGAAATAATGGCCTAAGGAGTTCTTCTGTGGGAGTACCGCCTCAGGGGCCACAGCCTGGGCCATTTCAGGGGACAAAAGGACCTTCCTCTACACAGGCCATCATCAGGCATGTCTTGCTGAGGATGTGGTGTTTGGGGCATAGGTGGGCATAGGGTCACTCACCTGTCCTTGTCTCCTAACAGTTCGTGTCATTTACCAGATCCAGGTTTTGTGCTGGCCTGGCCCAAAGGAAAGGCAGGGGATGGTTGTTTTTGCAGAATATTCACCTGCTTGGGAAGCAAAGCCCTCATGTGTGCACCTTTGTATTGTTTGATCTTGTGGAGAGGCCAGGCATGCTCTGTGTGCCAGGGAGTACAACCCCTCAGCTTTATACCTCAGTGCAGGTCACAGCCTGTGTCCTGAGATGTCTGTAGGGCTTCCCAGGGAGGCCAACAGGAAATTTCAAATTTCCTGCAGGCCTATATGTGCGCCCTAACAACATCTTCTACCATACCACTGAGACTGTGGGCTCCAGAATCCTGTCCCGGAAGAGAGGACGCCCTAGACAAGTTAGGAGCATTCTGGTCTCTATATCTCTATTCCACACGTGTCTGTTCCTGACCTCGCGATGTCAATGGGTTGTGCCCCGTGTACCGGAGGATCCCTGTCTGTGTTGGTTACTCTCTTTCCCTGTGGTTCCTAGATGTGTCCTTGTCTTCTACTGGATCTGCCTATGCTGACATCTCTGTGACAGTGCAGCCAAGAAGGGCTTCAGTGGACTCAGCTCTCCCTGTGTCTGTCCGTGTTGCCTTCTTCCCTGCACACCCGTGCATTCTGCCACCCGCTGCTCTTTTGGCCTCATCTGACTCTAGTGTAAGGACATTGTGGATTCTGACAGCTCCAGAATTGAACCCTTTCCTCCATTAGGGGATCAAACTGCTGTCCCCCATAATGGGGATGGGCGTTTCTGTTTTCCGTATTTATTTTGGGAGCATGAAGTTTGTCACTGTCTGAATCATGAGCACGGGAACAACCAGGCATATACAGTGAGACACTGGGGACATGGACCTCAGCTGGGTGGTGGTGGTGGGGGCATTAATTCATGCATCTTGCTTTCCTCCTGCATTCCACCTGTTGTCACCATGGGGCCCAAAGATCTCTTTGTTGCACACAGCATACACTTTCCTAAATTTTGAGAACAATCTGCTGATTTCTTCCCACTGACTACATTGCCATTTGCTGTATTAGTGATAGGGACAGAAGTACTTCTGCCATTGTCTTCCTTAATACCCATGTGCTTCATGGGTGTTTCACATCCTATCCTCATCCCTCCTTCCTTTGTTTTCTGATGTAAGTCTTTGTTAAATTTTTTAATTAATTTTATTATTTTGTTTTATTTACATTTGAAAGAGAGAAAAAGACACTTTGAGCAAGGGAGGGTCAGAATGAGAGAGAGACACAGAATGGGAAGAGAGACTCCAGGCTTTGCTATAGCTATCTGCACAGAGCCCG
>JAQQST010000022.1:2297873-2320223 GCA_028646485.1 Cryptoprocta ferox | reverse complement strand
ATTGATGTCTTAAGGAATCATTCTGGCAGATTGACACCTTTGGAATGACCTCTTCTTGGTAAACAAGGAATCATGCATATCTGAGGTAGTAAAGGGACACTAGGGATGTGTAGCTTTCCCACATAGCTAAGAGACCCTTCCTGTCCCCATCACATGTACATGTTACATCCAACATTCTTTGTTTGCGGGGAGAGCACCTGCCTAATCAGAATCCTACAGCCTGGTGAAACATTTCCTATGCAATGCCAAGCCCGTTAGATCTCCAACAGTCATTCTCCCAGCATGCTATGTCTTCACAGCCAGCACCCCTCTCCTCCCCACTGCACCATCCCTGTGAACCAATACTCGACTCTGTTTGGCTGCATGCCTTTGAATCCTTTGGGGTCTTCAACAATCCATCAAGCACAGGTCATATCTATGGTGCTTCTGTCGGGTTAACTTCTTTCACAAAGACCAGTGCTGTTCTGCACTAATGCTCAAGGCACCTTCTTAAGGGTTAGCCCCTTTACCTCTTACATGAACACCGTAGCCTCAGGGACACCATGGTTCCCACATAGGTGCTAGGAGCCTACTCGCATGTACTGGTTACAACAGGCATACCTCAGTTGAAGAATGATTTGGATTCAGCTGGCTGAACCCAGTCACATAACCATATGGCTAGTAACATGCTTTAGCCTTTCAAATTACACAGGCAGTCCAGACTTAAGGAAGAAGCTACCTGCTTACAAGTATCCAGCCCTCCTGATGATGGAGATTCCTTTTTGTGCCAAGAGGAGTTTGAGTCAGCGACTTTCAAATCAGCTTGAGGATCTCTCCTTTGCCTAGGGTCTGGGATCATACTCCTGCCCATTCTCTTCCATCGGGTGAGCTTTCTCTCCATCATTATGATGGGGTATAACCTTTCTCCTACCATAGTTTCCTTTCAAATTACTGGCCGGTAAACTTTCTGCCTCCTGGGATACGAAGGAGATGTTGTCTCTTCTGCTCACTGTGGATCTGTTCTGTGTCTGAAGTCACTTGTGTCTTGCCAGGGGCCATGGGTCGACAAAGGTGAGAACATTTCCTGGCTATCTGCCTGAATATGGTTGATTCCACTGGAAAGCATTGAGGTTTATTGCTGTACAGATTCATGATTTTCCTGGATTTGGCCAAACTTGATTACCTGATTCCTTCCTACACATCCTGCTGTGTCCTCCCCTCAGGTCTGGTTTTGGGAGTCCTGATTCCTGTATTGTGGTGGGAATTACCAGGCTTCCCAGAAACCAGGAGGATCTGGTCACTTCCTTTGTTCCCATCTCTGCCTCTCTTCCTCAATGTGAAGGACCTCGAAAGGAATGTCGTCGGCTTCAGGGAGTCTTTTGGACCTTCCCTTGATATCCAGCTAGGAAGTGTTGCCATTCATGCTATGTACTATGCCCTGTACAGCACTCCTCTGTGTTCACATTGCACACCAGTTATTCCCCCTCTATTTCTGTCAGCCCACCTCTCTCTGTCTCCTCCGCACTCCCTGTCCTTCCTCCCCACATCTTGAACACTCCACCTCCCCTTGTCTTCCCCTTGGCCCACCCTCCCACTTTTCTTCCATCTCTCCTTGTCTTCCGCTTCTTCTCTCCATTACTGTCTCCCTCTGTCCCCATGGTCACCTTTGAACTCTGGGCCCTTGACACATTTCCTCCCTAGGTCCCTTCCTCTCTTCCCCGTCTGTCTCTCTCTCTATCCCTCCAAACTCACCATGGCCCTCCATCTCTCCTCATTAGTCTTCCCCTCCACCCATCTTTCCTCTGTGTTTTGAATGACTTACCATGTGGAATGAGGTTGTATTAGTAAATTGGTGGGGATGAGAGTTGGTAGAAGTTACTTATTCAAGAAATCAGGAGGGAGCAGGTCTCCTGGGCTGAGATTTCACCATTCTCCCCCATGGTACCCAGGCATTTGGAGGAATACAGTTCTCCAATGGATTTTGGCAAGGTCCTGCTATTCTTTGGGAGAACTCTTACCTCTGGAATGAAATAATTGTAATTGAGAATATCCGTAGCCTGCCTGGTAAGAGGCTACTGTGTGTTTGGGTGGTGGATGGTGCAGGGTTGACCAGAACAATTCTTCATGGGACGGTACACAAATCAAACACCTACACCCAGTTGGATGTATTCAGGGTTCACCCCAAAACTCACACGAAAAACAATAGCACACAAGGAAAAATCATACACTAGCACCTCATGTTTATCTACCACATATCATTTGTCATGATGTCTTGGAGTCTCACTCCAGGTCTGGTGAGGAAGGAATGGGCTTTCACTTACAGCCTCTCCCTTCATAGCCGGGTCATTTGAGCGAGGCCACTGCTTTCAGCTCGGACCTCTCCTTTCGTAGCTGCTGGAGCTAAGGTCCAGGACCAGGGCCAATGTGGAGCTCTTCGTGTATCGGAAACATTGGGGAGACCCGGCCACCCTGGGCTGCCTTCGTCCTGGAAGAGGACTGTCAAGAGACCGGGGCCCGACCAGACACTGGGCCTCAGGAGAGGGCAGAGGCGTCCCAGAAGGAAATTTTGCAGGCAACAACCGAACAACCTGTGGGGCCACGCAAGGCCCTACCTCAGAAGGAGATGTCCAGCCCCAGGGAGAAGTTGGTGCTGCCTGTGGAGGACGTAGTGGCGGCGGATGAGCTGTTGGGCCTGGTAGTCGATGAGACTGATAACGTTGCCCCGCAAGTACACATGCATGGTAATGACGTAGATGAGCAGCGGAAGTGGGAAGGCGAAGGCGTTGTACAAGAGAAAGACAGTGAGGAAGAGTAGGGTCTACGGGACAGGGAGGAAGAGGAGCAGGAAATTCAGGAGCATCAGAGCAGAAGTAGGGGGAGGACGTTGAAAAGGAGGAGAGTGGGCAGAAGGAGCAGGAGCAATAGTTTAGTAAGGGAGGTGGAGCAGTAGGAGAAGAAGGTTCTGGAAAAGTAGGAAGAAGAGCGTGGGGAGGAGGAGGAGATGGCCTGAGAGAAAGAGGAGGAGCAGGAGCACCAGGATGTACCCGAGGTGGTGATGGCTTTGCTGCAGTAGAGGTGGTGGCAGGGGAGGAGGAAGAGAAGGAGAGGAAGTGGGTGAGGGAGGAAGAGCAGATGAAAAGAATGAGGAGGGGGAGGAAGAGGATGAATAGAAGGAGGAAGGGGAAGAGGAAGAGAAGGAATTGAAGGAGGAGGAGGAGAGGAAGAAGGAGTGGCATGAGAGGTCGGCCATGGAGGAGCAGAAAGGGAAGGAAATGGAGCCTTTGTTTGGAGGAACAGGAATAGAAAAGCAGGAGGAGGAGAAGAAATACTAACAGGTGGAGAAGAGGTAGAAGAAGGGGCAGTAGGGGGTGAACCAAGTAGAGCTGGAGGGGAGGACAGGAGAAGAAGGAAGCGGACCATGAGGAACAGAGGCAGAAAGGGCAGGAGGCCCGGTGTGTGGAAAGACCACAGGAGCAGGTGACGCAGGATGAAAAGGTCGAGTTAGAGTCATTGCTTCGGGCTGCCCTGACCCTACTGGAGGCTCTAGAGGCCCTTCAGATAGAGCTGCAGCCACTGAATACACAAGCCAGCCAGGGGCGTGCTGGGCTCACACTCCAAATATCCCAGCGGTGACCGTATTATCTGGAACAGAGAAGTGTCCTTATCCAGGGCATCTCCGGCTTCTGGACCAAGTCTGTATCCTTCATCCTAGTCCTGGAGGGATCTCAGGGGGGATTGGCTACTGCAACAGGAAGGTAAGGGAAGTGACATTTCGAGGAGCACAAGGCCTAGAGTGCAGATCACCCATTCTCCTGAGTACCGGCACATGCACACCTGATGTCATCTAGAGGTCCTGGCTCCTGGGTGAGTGTTCGGGAGGGGAGGGTGAGGCAGCAGAGGGCGGGAGTGCATTATGTAACATGTGGAACTGAAACACTACTGGGGGTTGGGGGAGTGGGTCTCCAGGTCAGATGGAGGACTAGCACCAGGACATGTCCACACAGAACAGCCTGGGATGCCCTGTTCTGGGTACCCCTCAGCTCTCTGGTTCAGGAATGGGGGTGAGAATGCTCGCCTGGTCAGCCCAAGCCACAGAATGTGCTCTGTGTACACAGGTGTACTGTCTAGTTATCAGCACACAGCAATGAGCCTGGGATGTGGTGTACTGGCATATACAGCCATCTGTGTGTGCCTAACAGAGCCGTGCAGAAACCTGGGACTCTTTGGGCCTTGAGCAGCCTACGCAGAGCCCGGGGACCCTGGGGGAGCACAGGTGACAGTGGAGCCGGGCTGCTGTCCTAAAGTGGTCTCTGGTTCTAGCTCTTTCATGCCCAGCACTCGAAGGCTCCTTGACATCCAGCAGTTGGTGAACCACCCTTAGATGTCAGCCATGATTAGTAAGCAAGATGAAGACATGCTTCGCTACCTGACCGATTTGATGGTCTGGCCAGGGAGATGGAGGCAGTATGCGTGGATGCGGTGGTGGGAGGGCCGTGATTGGAGAGGAAATGTGTTCCTGAAATCAGGAGGGGTGAGGTCTCCCGGGTCCAGATTTCACATTTCTGACCCACTAAACCACGGCAGGTGGAGGAACACAAGTTACCCAGGGATTGCTGGGAGATACCGCTGTTCTTTGACAAGAACACCTACTTCCAGAATGAAGTCATTGCTAAGGAGTATAACCTTACCTTTGCTGGTCAGTGGACACTGCATATGTGGGCTGCAGCTGGGGGAGGGAAGACCTTGAATCCTCCAACACTTTCTCTCATACGCATCTTTCTCTAGGATACAGAGCATCTCATTCCAGTGGTAAACAAATTACCAACCAGAGGCTCACAGAAGCAGGCATGACAACAGCAGCCTTATTAAATTCTTCAACTGGTTGTGTGGCCACCTCTTTGCCGGCTCTTGCAGAATTGAAGAGGTAGGATTCTGTGTCATGCAAGGGAGATTATTTTGGTGTGTTCCCCAGCTTCCTGGGATATGGAATTGAGCCCTGGTCTGTTTCCCCTGCCAGATAATCATAGAGGACCTGTGACACAATCTCCTGCAGTATTTCAACAGGAAGAATACACCAGGACAGGGATCTGAGAGGGAGAGAGGTGAGGAGCCCAGGGGCTGGATGTTGAAATGTTTCCCGTGGGGTCCATGGAACAGTTGCTTTCCTCATGGAGAAACAGAGATTCACGGTAGGTCCAGGATAGTACCGCCAAATGAAACGGGCATCAGCTTGAGACAGAGAGTGTGAAGAAGTGAGGTGTCAAAGAGGTTTTGCCTCTTTGCGGAGGTTTCAGGCAGGTGGTCTGGCCAGGCTGTATGAATGAGCAAACCATCACATCCAAAGCTGGCTGCTACACCTGTGAGAAGTGTCTTTCCATGACCATGAACCACAGCCTCAAACCTTCTACCGCTGTTCTACATTTTGGCTGTCCTCTAGAGTCACTGTCACGCTTGCCATAGCTTACCACACCGTCCGATCACAATTCTGATTTGAAACACCCCAGCAACCTTATATTTGGCCCAGAGAAGACATGAAGACACTCATCTGTCATGTGTGTGTGTGTCTGTGTGTGTGTGTGTGTCTGTGTGTGTGTGTGTGTCTGTGTGTGTGTCTGTGTCTGTGTCGGTGTCTGTGTCTGTGTCTGTGTCTGCATCTGTGTCCATATCCAGGGATCTGCCTGGTGCCGAGAAGACTATGACGGTGCAGCATACTTCAACAACACCATTGGAAAACCTTTAGATGTGCACCAGCGGTCATCAGAATTTTACTGGACACGAAATAAGCACAAGCGTGGTGGAAAAATGTGGGGCAGAGTAAAGCCCCATCCTTGTGAACAGCTATTTAATTGTAGATAAACACCTTGAAGCGCTTTTGTGTGATTTATGCTTGTGTAATATTTTTTGTGTAACCGTTTGAGGTGAGTCCCTGAATATATCCACTGTCTGTTGGTGTTTGGGTTCTGTGCCTGCACACTGGAATTACATGGAATGGTTGGATCTATGACCTTGTACTTAGGAAAGGTTCACATGTGGTGTTAGCATGTGAGGATGCTAAGGTCTAATGAAGCAGGAGGGGATTGGGGGAGGAGAAGGAAAAAAGTGGGGAGAAAGGGCAGTTTCCTCAGGCTATTCTGTTTCCTGAGATAGTGAGGAAGTTCAAGGACAGGGATAGGCGCGCACAGGAACAGGGATGCCCAAAGTCAGGGTTCAGACACGACCATGATGCTGCTCCCATATGCTCCCTGTGGTATATCAACAGACACAGTCAGTGAACACGCTGCAGAGGGAGGGAGATTTCAGTTTCCACTACCCTGTGCTCTGCACACATCTACGTAGGAAGAGGCTCTTGTAGAGAATATCAGTGACTAGGACCACCAGCCATACGTGAGGGAGAGTATGCAGTCTGTGTGAAGGGAGTGCAGGGGTGGGAACCGACGGAGATTGGGTTGGTAATGCTGGGGAAACAGTCCATTAAACACTCAGGCATACCCAATCCCACACTCACCCCTTCCCTTCCTCCCTTCTTTAAAGTTGCCCACTCCCCACACACTCCTTCAGTCAGTCTCAGGTACATCCACTACTTCACACACACATACACACACACACACACTTCCTCTCCTGTTATCTCCAACTCGGCCTCCCTCCCTTTCCTCCTCTCTCTGTGTCCCTTCCTGTCCTCCCTTCTCTCCATGTCTCTCTGATCATTTTCTTTCCCGTACTCTTTCCTCCCTATGCCTCCATCTCTCTTTCTCTCTCCCTGTACCCCTAATTGCCAGGTAGGAGTGCAGCTGCATCCTGTGGGCTGTGCAGTTCCTTCTGGATACAAAAGGCTGCTGAAGACCGAGTGCTTCACAGGAACACACAAAGACAATTATGCAGCGTGACAGAGCTCAATCAGACGTCACCAGCATTGACTGCATACAGGCAGTTCCCACAGTCCTGTTATACATGGGATCTGTGAAGAGTTACCCATTGCCCCTTGCCCTAAAAGGTGAACACAGAGTGGGAGGTGCTGAATCCCAAGGGATTTCAAAGTATTGAGTGGGTCCTAGGAACGAGCAGGCGCTGAGGAGGCTCAGAGCTAGGGGGTCCCTCTTGTCTCTGCACATGTTACGTTCCAGTTCCTTGCTCTTAGCACAGGAAGGTTGGAATGGTGGTGACCCTCTTTCCATATCATCTGAATCCAAATTCCAGGCGGCGCCTGGCTGCACAATGGGTCAAATGTCCACCTGTAGCTCAAGTCATGATATCACAATTCGTGTGTCCAAGCTCCACGTCATGCTCTGTGCTGACAGCTCAAGGACTAGAAACGGCCTCAGATTCTGTGTCTCCCTCTCTTGGCTCCTCCCTTGCTTGAATTTCTTTCTCTCTCTCTCAGAAATATGCACTAACAAAATGTTAAATGAATTCAAGTCTCCTTGACCCACTGCAGATAGAGAATCTCCCCCCAGTAATTAGCCACGACCAGGTTCGAGGACAATGACGTGCTCAACTACATGATCAACGTGGAGTTCAGACATGGGAGATAGCCTGGTCAACGAGGTTCTCATGCACAGGAGATAAGGAGATGTGAGGTGGTAAAACATGGGGCAGAGTGAGGCTCCAAGACATCAGGACAAATGATATGTGGTAGATAATCATGAGGTGCTTGTGTATGATTTTTCCTTTTGTGCTAATGTTGATCATGTGAGGTTTGGGATGAATCCTGAATACATCCAACTGGGTGTAGGTGTTTGAGTTCTGTGCCATCCCGTGAATAATTGTTCAGGTTCAACCCTGCACCATCCACCACCCAAAGACACAGTAGCCTCTTACCAGGCAGGCTAAGGATACACTCTATTACTATGAGTTCGTTCCAGAGGTAGGAGTTCATGCCAAAGAATAGCAGGACTTGCCGAAATTAATTGGAGACCTATATTCCTCCAAATGCCTGGGTAGCATGGGGGAGAATGGTGAAATCTCAGCCCCGGAGACCTGCTCCCTCCAGATTTCTTGAATACATAACTTGTAACAATTCTCGTCCTCACTAACCCACTGACACAACCTCAGACTCCATGGTAAGTCCTTCCAGTCATAGAGGATGGGAGGAGGAGTTGAGTGGAAGACCAATGAGTAGAGAGGGAGAGCCATGGTGAGTTTGGAGGGAGAGAGAGAGAGAGAGATGGGGAAGAGAGGGAGAGACTGAGGGAGGAAATGTGTGAGTGGGCCAGAGTTCAAAGAAGACCACGGGGACAGAGGGAGGCAGTGATGGAAAGGAGCAGAGGAAGTCAAGGAGAGAAGGAAGGAAAGTGGGAGGGAGGGCCAAGGGGAAGACAAGGGGAGGTGGTGTGTTCAAGAGGGAGGGAGGATGGACAGGAAGTGCCGAAGAGACAGATAGAGGTGGGCTGGCAGTAATGGAGGGGGAGTAACAGTTGTGCAATGTCAACAAAGAGGATTGCTGTACAGGGCACAGCATATAGCAGGATAGCCAACATTTCCTGGCTGGATCTCAAGGGCAGGCCCGAAAGACTCCCTGCAGCCAAAGACAGTCCTATCGAGGTCCTTCAAAAAGAGGATAAGAGGCCGAGATGGGAACAAAGGAAGGGACCATATCCTCCTGGTCTGTGTGAAGCCTGGTACTTCCCACCACCATACAGGAAATAGGACTGCCAGAAACAGACATGAGGGTAGGGCGCAGCAAGAACTGAAGGAAGGAATCAGGAAATCAAGCTTGGCAAATTCCAGGAAAATCATGGAGCTCTACAGCCATGAAGCTCAATGCTCTGCCAGTGGAATGAACCATATTCAGGCACATTCCCAGGATATGGGCTCAACTTTGTCACTCCATGGCCCCTGGGAATACACAAGTGACTCAGGACACAGAATGGATCCAAGGTGAGCAGAAGAGCCAACGTCTCCTTCATATCCCAGGAGGCAACAAGGTGACCGGCCAGTAATTTGAAAGGAACCCATGGTAGCAGATAGGTTATATTCCATCACAACGATGGAGGGAAAGCTCACCCGTTGGGAGAGAATGGGCAGAAACACGATCCCAGACCCTAGGCAAAGCAGAGATACTCAAGCTGAAGTGAAAGACGCTGACTCAAACTCCTCTTGGCACAAAAAGGCATCTCCATCATCAGGAGGGCTGGATACTTGTAAGCAGATAGCTGCTTTCTTATGTCTGGACCGCCTGTGTTCTTTGAAAGGCTAAAGCATGTTACTAGCCATAGGGTTATGTGACTGGGTTCAGCGAACTGAATCCAAATCATTCTTCAACTGAGGTTTGTCTATTGTAACCAATACACGTGAGTAGGCTCCTTGTGCACCTCTCCAACTAGCATATATGAGGGAACCATGGTATCCCTGAGGCTACGGTGTTCATGTAAGAGGTAGAGGGTCTAACCATTATGAAGGAGCCCTGAGCATCAGTGCAGAATAGCACTGGTCCGTGTGAAAGAAGTCAACCCGACAGAAGCACCATGGATATGACATGTGCTTGATGGATTGTTGAAGACCCCAAAGAAATAAAAGGCATGAGGAGAGTCGAGTATTAGTTCCCAGGGAAGGTGCAGTGTGGAGGAGTGGGGTGCTGGTTGTGAAAATGTAGCATGCTGGGAGAAGGACTTTTGGAGATCTAAGGGGCTTGACATTGCATAGGAAATCTTCACCGGGCTGTAGGATTCTAATTAGGCAGGTGCTCGCCCCGCAAACAAAGAAAGTTGGCTGTAACATGTATGTGTGATGGGGACAGGAAGGGTCTCTTAGCTGTGTGGGAAAACTACACCTTGACTACCTCAGATATGCACAACTCCTGATTTACCAAGAAGAGGTCATCCCAAAGGTGTCAGTGGTGTCAGAATGATGCTTTAAGACATCAATCAGAACCGGCATGCCTGGGTGGCTCAGGTCAGGTCATGATCTCGATCTGTGGGATTGAGCCCTGCATCGGGCTCTGTGCCGGTAGGTATAGCAAGGCCTGGAGAATGGCTTCCCGTTCTGTGTCTCCCTCTCTTTCTGTTCCACCCCTATTCAGAGTGTCACTTCTCTCTTTCAAAAGTAAAGGAAACCAAAATATAAAATTAAAAAAAAATATTAACAAAGACTTGCATCAGAAACCAAAGGAGGGAGGGATGAGGAATTAAGGTGTGAAATACCCATGAAGCACATGGGTATTAAGAAATACCTGGCAGAAGTACTTCTGTCCCTATGACTAATACAGCACATGGTAAAGGAGTCAGTGGGAAAAAATCAGCAGATTGTTTTCAAAATTTAGGAAAGTGTATGCTGTGTGCAACAAAGCGATCTTTGGGCCCCATGGTGACAAACAAACAGGTGGAATGCAGGAGGAAAGCAAGATGCATGAGTCAATGCCCCCCCCACCAGCCAGCTGAGGTCCATGTCCCCAGTGTCTCACTGTATATGCCTGGTGTTCCCCTGCTCATTATTCAGGCAGTGACAGACTTCAGGCCCTCAAAACACATGGGGAAATCAGAAAAGCCCTACCCAGTTATGGGGGACAGCAATTTGATCCCATAATGGAGGAAAGGGTCCAATTCTGGAGCTGTCAGAATCCACAATGTCCTTACACTAATGTCAGGTCAGGTCGAAAGAGCAGCGGCTGGCAGAATGCACAGCTGTGCAGGGAAGAAGACAACACTGACAGACACAGGGAGAGCTGCATCCACTGAAGCCCTTAGGCAGAGCCAGCAGAAGACAAGGACACATTGGGCCCCACAGGGAGAGAGAGGAGCCGACACAGACAGAGATCCTCCTGTACACGTGGCACAACACGTTGACATCGCGAGGTCTGGAAAAGACACAAGTGGGCTGGAGATTTAGAGATCAGAATGCTCCTAACTTGCCTAGGGTGTCCTCTCTCCTGGGGCAGGAATCTGGAGCCCACAGTCTCAGCGGTATGTTAGAAGATGCTGTTAGGGTGCACATATAGGCCCACAGGCAAATTGGAATTTCCTGTCGGCCTCCCTGGAAAGCCCTACAGACTCCTCAGGACATGGGTTGCGACCTGCTCTGAGGGATAACGCCTATGGGTTGTTAGTCCTGGCACACAGAGCATGCCTGGCCTCTCCCCAAGGTCAAATGACACAAAGGTCCACACCTGATGACTTTGCTCCCCAAGCCTATGAATATTCCACAACCACAACTATCCCCTGCCTTCCCTTTGGGACAGGCCAGCACAAAACCTGGATCTAGTAAATAACACGAACTCATAGGAGAGAATGACAGATGAGTGACCCTATGCCCACCTCTGCCCCAAACA
The DNA here is from genome assembly GCA_028646485.1 of Cryptoprocta ferox. Taxonomy (NCBI): domain Eukaryota; kingdom Metazoa; phylum Chordata; class Mammalia; order Carnivora; family Eupleridae; genus Cryptoprocta; species Cryptoprocta ferox. The sequence continues at coordinate 2,308,984 of JAQQST010000022.1, read as the reverse complement.
CTACATCCACAGCATGACATTTCTGATGATGGCCTGTGTAGAGGAATGTCCAACCATCCCCTGAAATGGCCCAAGCTTTGGCCCCTGAGGCGATGCTCCCACAGCAGAAGTCCTTAGGCCATCCTTTCTCTGACAAGCATAACCAATGTCAGGTGCCAGATCCTGGGAGCCTCCTCTGCCGCCACTATATCCTCCACCGGCAGCACCAAATTCTCCCCGGGGCTGGACACCTCTGTCTCTGGTAGGGCCTTGCATGGCCCCACAGGATGTTCGGTTGTGGCCTGCAAAACTTCCATCTGGGACACCTGCGCCCTCTCTTGAGGTCCAGTGCCTGGGCGGGCCCCAGTCTCTTGACCGTCCCCTTCCAGAACAAAGGCAGCATAGGGTGGCCAGGCTCTCCACTCTTTCTGATACCCGATGAGCTCCACATTGGCCCTGCTCCAAGACCTGAGCTCCAGCAGCTGCGAAGGGAGAGATACGAGTTGAAAGCCGTGGCCTCACTAAACTAACCCAGTTATGAAGGGAGAGGCTATAAATGAAAGCTTGGCTCTTCCACACAAGACCCGGCTCCTAAGGGAGATGCTGGAGGTGAAAGTGCAGATCTTCCTCCCCAGACCCACGTATGAGGGGAGAGGCTGGAGTTGAAAGTGTAGACCTCCCGAACAAGACCCAGATCAGAGGGGAGAGGCGGGAGTTGAAATCATGGCCCTCCCTCCTCACACCTGTCTATGAAAGGAGAGTCCAGGGGTGAAAACATGCCCTTGCCTCGCCAGACCCTGCTACGAATGGAGAGGCAGGAGGTGAAAGCACTGGCCTCCCTCACCAGATGGAATCAGTGGAGCCCTGAGTTTCACCTTTTAGGAGGGGGTGGGGGAGGAGGAGAACAAAGAGAAGGAGGAGGATGAGGAGTGGGAGGAGGAGGAGGAAGAGGAAGAGAGGCAGCAGTAGCAGGAGGAGATGCAGCAGAAGAGGAGACAGGCAAGGAGGCTGGTGCGTCGGGGAACGGGGCCCTGCAGCCAGCGGAGCAGCACCCCAGGATCCAGTGCATCATCTGCCACAGCGCATGACCCCTTCACGGAGCTGGAGCCTAGGTTGGGCAGGGCCTGGGTTCAAATGTAGAGTCAGGGCACTGGTGCCTGTTTGGTGGGAGGGGTGTTGGGTACTCATAGCTAACCCTGCATGTCTGAGCCAATAGGGGACCAGCAGGTTGCTCTCAAATATTCATGCATCAAAACATGAAGCAATTATCACAAGGCTAGGACTAGTGGAACATAAAGCACCCTTCACTCAGGGCAGATATGGTAAGTAAATTATTTGGTGTGCAATTGGGGAAACAGAGAGGCTACACACCAATCTCTGATACTCATAGCCTCTGTAATTCTAAACATGTTCCGTTCACAGTCAATTTCGGACACACATTCCACTGTTGTAAAGTCAGCATCGCCCCACCCTATGCTAGGTAGGAAGAAGACATGAACACACTCCAGGTGGGTTACAAGGTGTCTCCACAATCCCACCACCCAGCCTGTCTCTCTCTCTCTCTCTCTCTCTCTCTCTCTCTCTCTGTCTCTCTCTCTCTCTCCCTCTTTCCCTCTCTATTTCGCTCTCACTCTCTCTCTCTCCAGGTATCTTCCTCTCTGCCTCATTCTCTTTCCTCTGTCTTCTTCTGTGTGCCTTTAGGTCTCCCTCTGTGTCTCTGTGATTCTGTGATCATTTTTCCCTTCTCTTCTGCCCCAAACTCGTTGCTCCATCTCTCTTTGTATCTGCATTTCCCTCTCTTTCACAGTAAGAGAGCAACTGTGTTCCTGTGGGCAATGCAGTTCCTTCTGGACTAAAAATTCTGCTCATACCCCAGGACTTCATGGGAACACACAGAGAAGCACATGCATAAGAGTGAGCCAGAGCACATCTGGACATCCCAAGCAGTGACTGCCTGCATGCATGCCTCACAAGTCAGTTATATATGGGTACTCTGATGAGTCAGTCCCTTGCCCTGTAGTTTGCAGGCAGCCTCAGAGGTACTGAAACCCAACGGAGGCCCCACGGTTGAGTGATAACTGTACAGGAGCTGAGGCGGCTGGGAGCATAGTGGTACCTGCTGTTTCTGCACATGCCATGTTCTAGTTCCTTGCTTTTTGCACAGGAATGTTGGTATTTCTGGTGGCTCTCTTTCCTTATGCAAGGATCCTTTATGCAAGGCAGATACTGGAATGCCCTCAGTTATCAGCCATGATTGGTTACCAGCACAAAGAAGTGTGTCATGTGAGAGGTGAAATCAAGGGTGGGTTGTGGGTGATGGAGAGACCTGTGAGCAGTATGTCTGAAGGTTAATGCATGAATGCCAGGTCCAACCTGAGTCTCTGGGAGTGTTAGCAGGTGCCTGTGGGTGCTTTCTCTGAGTCCTAGTGTTTGGGCTGGCAATGGGTCCTTTTATGTCCATGTGCCTGCCTTGGCTTCTGTCTTTGTGGTTGAGTGAGTCTGTGTAACCAATTAGACAGAGAAGGAGAGAGACTGTGGGCTTTTAACCTGGTGCTTATCGGAGAGGTTCACATGCCAAAGTCCAGAGAGTGCTGTCCCTTAATTCCTGAGATCAGCATATACTTCCCACCTTTCAGGATGAGAGGAAAGGCCGGCATTGTCTGGCACTGTTCCTCACATTTGAGAAGTGCCAGGGGCAGGCTGGAGATGGAGATTCCATGGGCCATTTGAAGAGGACTGACCTATCCTAGAAGGCAGAGGGGCGAATTGGAGCAATGCCTCAGGTATGATGGAGTAAGTCTAGCCCTGCCCTTACCGGCCTATATGGTCAGGCAGGAGGTGAAAGCCACAGCCCTTCCTAATGGAACCTGGCTATGACTGGAGAGGCTGGAGGTGAAAGCTCGGCTCTCCTTCACCATACCTGGCTATGAATGGAGAGATGGGAGGTGAATGTCCCTGCCTTTCCTCATCAGACACTGATACATAGGGAGGTGGGAAGTGAAAGCGCAGACCTCCCTCACCAGACGCGGATCTGAAGGGAGAGGCTGGAGGTGAAAGCACTGGCCTCCCTCACCCGATGGAATCAGTGGAGCCCTGAGGCTATCCTTTTAGGAGGGCGAGGTGGAGGAGGAGAAAGAAGAGGAGGAGGAGGAGGAGGAGGAGGGGAAGAAGGAGGAGGAGGAAGAGGAAGAGAGGCAGCAGTAGCAGGAGGAGATGCAGCGGAAGAGTAGACATGCAAGGAGGCTGGAGCTGCTGGGAACGTGGCCCAGCAGCCAGCGGAGAGGCAACCCATGGGCCAATGCAGCGTCTGCCACAGCCCAGAACCCCCTGACGGCGCTGGAGCCTGGGTTGGGCAGGGCCTGAGTTCAAATGTAGAGTCAGGGCACTCGTGCCTGGTGGGTGGGAGGGGTGTTGGGTACTCATAGCTATCCCTGCATGTCTGAACCAATAGGGGACCTGCAGGATGCTCTCAAATATTCATGCATCAAAACATGAAGCAATTATCACAAGGCTAGGACTAGTGGAGCATAAAGCACCCTTCACTCAGGGCAGATATATCAAGTATATTATTAGTTGTGCAATTGGGGAAACAGAGAGGCCACACACCTATCTCTGATACTCATAGCCTCTGTAATTCTCAAGATGATTGGTTACCAGCACAAAGAAGTGTGTCATGTGAGAGGTGAACATAAGGGTGGGTTGTGGGTGTTGGAGAGGCCTGTGAGCAGTACGTCCAAAGGTGAATGCATGAATGCCAAGGTCCAACCTGAGTCTCTGGGAGTGTTAGCAGGTGCCTGTGGGTGCTTTCTTCTGAGACCTAGTGTTTGGGCTGAAATGGGTCCATTTATGTCCATGTGCCTGCCTTGGCTTCTGTCTTTGTGTCTGAGTGAGTCTGTTTAACCAATTGGCCAGAGAAGGAGAGAGACCGGGGTCTTTTAATCTGGTGTTTATGGGAGAGGTTCACGTTCCAAAGTCCAGAGAGTGCTGTCCCTTCATTCCTGAGATCAGCATAGACTGCCCACTTTCAGGATGAGAGGAAAGGCCGACGTTGTCTGGCACTGTTCCTCACATCTCAGTAGTGCCAGTGTCAGGTTGGGGATGGATCTTCCATGGGTCATTGGAAAAGGACTGACCTATCCTAGAAGGCAGTGGGGCGAATTGGAGTAATGCCTCAGGTAGGATGGAGTACGTCTAGCCCTGCCGTTACCTGCCTAAGTGGTCATCACAGGGCATATGGCCCCATCCAGAGCATGTGAGTAGGTGAGCCTCATCCTGGATAACACTGCAAACACAGGAATGCCTGGGCTGGGGTCTCATGCTGACCTCTTCGGCCATGGCCCCTGGGGCTCAATAGAATTGTAGGTGTTGTCCAAAATAAAGGGCACTAGCTGATCTGATTGTCCCTTAAGTGTCCTTACACTCTGACTCACTGATTTCCTCTCAGCTTCCTGCACAGGGCCTCCTACTGATTTGTGGGAGGTTGACAGACTCCAGTTCTGTGGAGAGTGATTTGTCTATGTTAGGTGTGGCAGGGTCAGGGCCTGCTTTCCCCTGACTCCCGCATGGGCATGGTTGGAATTCCCTCACCATCCACGCTGCATGCATACAGATTTCACTGCAAAGGCCTTTGCTGCATCACCTTGACGGTGACCATGCCTCTGTGACTTCATGGGTACAGTGTCTGTGTACTTGCACCACGTAGCCCTTTAGGATCCAGGAGGAGGCAATGAGAGTTGTCAACCAATAGCCTCAGGGCTCCACTGGCTGCCTCTGGTGAGGGTGGCCAGTGCTTTCACCACCAGCCTCTCCCTTCCCAGATGGGTCTGGTGAGGGAGGTCCGAACTTGGACTTCCCACCTCACTGTGTATCAGGGTCTGATGAGAAAGGGCCACGGATTTCACCTCCCATCTCACCACTTATTGCCAGGTCTGGACAAGTGGGCCAAGCTTTCACCTCAAGCCTCTCACTTTAGAATCGGGTCTCATGCAGGAGGGTTGTTTTCACCTCCCGACTGTCCCTTTGGAGACGTGTTAGGTGAGGGAGGGCCACGTTTTCAACTCCCACCTCTCTCTTTGAATCCAGGTGTGCTGAGGGAGGGCCTGGCTTTCACTTACAGCATCTCCATTTATAACTGGATCTGTTGAGCCAGGCCACTGCTTTCACTTCTTCCCTCTCCCTTCATAGCTTTTGGTGCCTGGGTCTGGGACCAAAGCCAATGTTGAGCACGACGTGAATTGGATAGAGTGGTGAGGCCTGGCAACCTTGTGCTGCCTTCATCCTGGAAAGGGACGGTCAAGAGTCCGGGGCCCACGCAGACATTTGAGCATGGATGTTCCAATCCCAACCTGCCCCAGGCACCTGTGTGAAGTGAGGTACAGTGCCAGGCAACATCCTGCCTTTCCTCTCATCCTGAAAGGTGGGTAGTCTATGCTGAACTAAGAAATGAAGGTACTGCACTCTCTGGACATTGGCACGTGAACATCTCCCATAAGCCCCAGATTACAAGCCCCCATTCTCTCTACTTCTCTGTCCAACTGATTACACAGACTCACTCAGGCATAAAGACACAGGCCAAAACAGGCACATGGACAGTAAATGTGCCCATTGCCAGCCCAAACACTAGGTCTCAGAAGAAAGCACCCACAGACACCCCCTAACACTCCCAGAGACTCAAGATGGATCTTGGCATTCATGCATTATCCTTTGGACATCCCACTCCCAGGCCTCATGACTACCCACAACCCACATTTGCTTTCACCTCTCACACGACACACTTCTTAGTGCTGGTAAGTAATTATAGCTGAGAACGGAGGGTGATTCAGTATATGCCTCGCATAAAGGAGTCTTGGATATGGAAAGAGAGCCACAAGCAATCCCAACCTTCCTGTGCATAAAGGAATGAACTAGAACATGGCATGTGTAGAAACAGCAGGTACCACTATGCTCCCAGCCACCTCAGCTCCTATGAAATCATCAGAGAGAGATGAGAGAGAGAGAGTGTGTTTGTGCATGTCTGGGAGGTGAGTGATCCTATGCCCATCACTGTTCCAAACACTGCAATCCTCAGCAAGACATTCCTGATGATGGTCTATGTAGAGGAAGATCCTGCCGTCCCCTGATATGGCTCAGGCTGAGGTCCCTGAGGTGATGCTCCCACAGCAGAAGTCCTTAGGCCATCCATTCTCAGACAAATACAACCAATGTCAGGTGCCAGCATGTGGAAGCTTCTGTGGGAGTCCCAAGGGGTTCCCGAGCCAGAGACTGAGAAGACGTGCTTCCCCAGTGGGTGGGGAAACAGTAGTGAGAGAGAGCAGAGCCTCTGCCCTGGAAGGGCCAGGCTGGCTCATCCAGATCCTCACATCCCCAACGTGACACTCAGCAGACCATGATCACAGCAACATTAAGGCGACCAAATTTCCACAGATTTACACTGGCCAAAGAGGTTTTGGGGGGAGCCTCGACTGCTGGGGTGGTGCAGGGGCAGGGAGGTTAGTATTGGTGCCTCAACCCTAGACCTGCTTCCCTCAGAGCCATGTAAGTGGGAGGGGGAGGAGAGCCTCCTAGGGGAAACCCGGAACCGTGTCTATTGCACTGCTAGCACTGTGAGTCTTTGGCCCTGTCCCTCGGCAGAGGCATGTCTGACGACTGCTGCGCACTCAGGTAGGAGCACCTCCAGTGCACAACTCTTCCCAGGGAGGCTTGTCATAAGTGCTCAGTCTGGTCACAAGAAGGCTTCTGCACAGAAAGGTAAGGGCACAGAAGTTCGTAGGTGCCTGTGGGATTGAAGCGGCCTGTGCCAAGTCCCCCAGACAAGGGGGACACACAGGCTGCCTGGGGTGATGTTTAGAACAATGAGTGCCTCTTTGTGATGTTTACAATTGTGGACTTCACTGTCAGGCACAGGGCACAGCGTTACGCTTGTGTCCACAGAGGAATACCAGCCCAAGACACACCATGCCAGGGGATGAGAGGGCAGAGAGCACAAGGAAGTGAGTCACCTGTATCTGGCCTTTAACAGTCCCCCGCGACCGTGCACTCCTTCATGCCCATTTGCAATATTGGTAACCCATTCTTACTCCAGGGTCATTACAGAAACAGAGTTCACAAAAGACTATCGTACTATGACTTCCGCTGAAGGGTGTGTGTGTCTGTGTGTGTGTTTGTGTCAGTGAAGGACAGTGGGGAGGCCAGCGTGACGGAATGGGAAACAGAAGCCTTGGGGATGTGTGTGTATAAGCATGAGGGTGTAGTTGGCTCTTTCCACAGCACTTTGTACTTGAGCACTTTCACCTCTGCCTCAACCGGATCATCATCCGTCTTACCCACCACCCACTCTCCCACTGGTCCCACTGCTGCACTTTCTTCGGAGAGCCTGTCAACACTCCCTCAAACATGGCTGGTTTTGAACGTTTCTCTTTTTGCTCCTCTATCAGAGACTTCTGCATTCGTAGATGTGTGCAGAGCACAGGGCAATGAACACTGAGAACTCCCTCCCTTTGTGACCTGTGCACTGAATATGTCTGAGGACATCCCATAAGTTGAACTGTGGGAGGACTGTCACAGACATCCCCCAACTCTGATTCTTGGACTTGTCTGGCCTCTGCTGGCCTCTCCATTGCCTCCACCTTTCTTGTTATCGGACGAAAAACATGATCCTCCGGTTGGCCGTTCTGTCTGTTTCTTTCTTGTTCTCCTGAACTCCCCTCTTGCTTATGTGGATCTTGGTATTCTCACATGCAGTCACAAACATGACCCAGCCCTTTGTACAAGGTCCAGCCCTCCCAAGGAATTCCAATCTTCACGCACAGAAGTCAAACACTTACACACAGATGCATGTATACAGGGACTCACCCCAAACCCTTACACAAAAAACATCACACAAGCCGGCACACACACAAACACTTCATGGTATTAATCTACCATTCAACATTTGTTCACATGGATGGGAGCCTCACTCTGCCCCATGTTTCACCCCCACGCTTGACCTTGTTTCCTGAGCCAGGAGACCCTGGGATGACCAATGGTGCACACCTGAATGTCTTCTACTGGTGTCACTCAACTTGATGCTTCCTTATATTGTCATCATCTGGCAGCACCCTGGGATACACGGACACTCACCTAGACATTCACACACACAGACATAGGCAAACACACACACACACACACACACACATACACACAACTCCCTGGGATACATGGACACACACCTAGACATACATACACAGACACAGAGACACAGACAAACACACACACACACACACACAGACGGGACACATGAGTGTCTTCTCTCGGTCATAATTTATGCTTTCTGATTTAAAATCAGAAATGTGATGGGATGGTGTGGCAAGTGGTGCCAAGGGTAACAGGTGATACTACAAGCACCTAAAATAAATCAATTCTCTAACATGGACCCTCTCACCTGCCCACCCAGGAAGACTCCGTCTCTCCAGCCAGAAATGCAAACTGGTAAGGTAGTGAAGCATTCCTTCATAGCTTACGGATCACAGCCAACTTCTAAGGCTGCTTCACAAACTGCTGGACATCAAGTAGTCTTTGAGCACTGGGTATGAATGAGCTAGAAGCACAGAGCCAGTGTCAACAGAAGCCTGGCACTGGAGTCACCTGTCATCCCCTGGGACCCCATGCCTCTGCAAAGGATGCATCAAGGCCCAATTGGTCCTGGGTCTCTGCAGGACAATTGTAGACTCACACAGGAAGTAGGGGATGCCCGTATATCCCCAATGCCAGTTCCTTCTTGTGTACTGATGAGTAGACAGAATATGCTAAGCCCTTACAGCACACACTCTGGGTTGGTCTGAACTGACGGGCATTGACACCTGCTTGCCTGAAGCAATATCCTGATGGACACCCAGCAACGGGCATCCCACACTCTGCTGTTGAAGAGGCCCAGGTAGTCGTCCTCAGTCTGACCTGGGCATGCCCTCCCCCTCCCCCACTCCCTAGTCGTGTTCCTGCTCCTTCTACTCCCGTACCTGTACATCAAGCATCTTCTCTTCATCCTCCTAATACCTAGGCTTCTCCAACTTCCTCCCCGACAAGGCCAAACATCTCCAGCCCCACTATCATGTCATCAACCAGCAGCACCGATTCCTCTGAGGTCAGGCCTGAGTTCTTTTGTAGGATGGAACATTTTGGGCCCCGATCGTCAGTCTGTGGCGCCTGCCACCGCAGAGTATGGTGTGCCGGCTGCCTCCTGTCAGTCGACTCTACACTTCCAGAGTGAAGGCCTGCACATGGTAGCCGGGCTCCCACACAGTGTCAGGACCATGACATGCTAGACATACGGCCCTGGCCTGGAACCGGAGCTGTGGCAGCTAGGAAAGAAGTGTGGGGGTTAAGAGAAATCATGTACCTCCCTCTGTAGTACCAGGCAGCTGAGCCCTGGGGAGAAGGCTTCTCTACACTCCAACTCCTGGAGGGGCCCATAGGTCCATGGGATGCATGGGCACAGACTCTGTACCCAAGAAGCATTCGCCATTGCTGTCACTGTGGTGATGCTGCTGCAGAGGGCTTGTTACCCAACAGGCTGCGGATGACAGTGAGTGGTCAGAAAGGAAAGTCTAGCTTTATTGCATAAGCACCAAAGAAAACGCCAATTGTTGGGTGTGGGTTGGGGGTGGGAAGGAAAAGAAATAAAAGGAAAAAATCCCCACAATGGCTTCTTCAGAGCACTTCCAGACCAGTGGGGCAGAGTAAAAGGAGAAAACGGATCCTGCCCTAGAGTCCTGGCGTCATCTCAGTCTGGGGTTCAGGAGAAAGCAGCCCTCCCTCGCGGATCCTGATGTGTCCTGCCTGCGCAGACGGGGCGCTGGCAGGAGGCAGAGGGCACGGCGGCCCTGGAGTCCGGTGTCTCTTCAACCTTAGGGTGCACTAGGGGCACAGTGCTGGCGGGATCTGAAAACACTCGACCCGCGCGTGTTCAGCCCTCCAGGTGGAAGCCGTCGCGAGAGGAGGGGCTGGGCCGCGGGGGCGGCGTGTCACGCCGGGTCACCAATCACCTGAAAGCAGCGGAGCTGCACCACCGGGTCCAGGTTCAGCCTCAGGACTTGGTACGCTCTGCGCCGAGTCACCACTAGGTTGCGCTCGTCCCACACGCTGGGAGGTCTACCCATGCACACTTGCAGGATGTTCCTGATCTGTCCTTCCTTTATCTGTAGCTACTGTTCTAAGGAAAACATTCACTGTAACACTTACTGTGATCTCCAAGTTTACAAAGTAGGGTATAAAATAAGATGCTGTTCCTAATAAAGTTTGCCATTCGCCCTCAGCTCTTGGTCCGTCTCCATTGCTTTCAGGAACGTTCACAGTTCCTTGCTTTCTGGGACCTTTCATGTGTCCATTGAGAAAAGTCCCTCACATTCCCACCAGCGGTGTTCGGGAACATCCCTGTTTCCACTGGCCCGTCGCCTTTCGGAACGGTCATTGCCTCCTGCTCTTTCTATCCCCAAGACACCACCTCACAAAGGACAACCTAGCACAGATCACCTACCATGACCAGTTAAAATCCATTTCAAAATGAAAGGATGACCCAGACTATGTGAGTCAATAAATCTTATATGTCACATTAGTAATTAAGAGAAGAGAATCTTGTGAAAGTCAAAAGTAATACGTCTGAGGGCTCTGTCTTCATTCAACTCCTTTTCTTTCCTTAGTGAAAAATTTTGAATGTTTATTTATTATTGAGAGACAGAGAGAGACAGAACATGATCAGGGGAGTGGAATAGAGGGGGAGACACAAAATCCGAAGCAGGCTCCAGGCTGGGCCTGAACTGAGGCAATGTCCAATGCCAAACCAACTGAGCCACCCAGGCTCCATCAACTCCATTTTGACAATCAAAAAACAAACTACCAAAGCAACTAACTACATGACTAACTAACTAATAAACCTTTCATCCACTTAGCATAAGCTAATACTACCTCACATTCATAAAGTGCTGAAAATGGAAAGCTATCCTCATATCCAATAAGAGTGTCCCCTGGGTTTCCTTTGGATCAAAGCCGATCCCAAGAGGAACACACCCTTCAGTGCACTTGAATAGTGTACTTGGAAACGTTCCCAGAGCAATTCTGGTAGGAAAGGAAAGAAAGGACATTCCAAAGGAGAAAATGGG
>JAQQST010000022.1:2261011-2297373 GCA_028646485.1 Cryptoprocta ferox | reverse complement strand
GTGTTGACGGAATGTGATTTCACGAACACCCTCTCCCTTCATATCCGGTTCTGCTGTGGACGGGATGTGCTTTCACTTACAGCCTCTCCCTTCATATCTGGGTCTCGTGAGGAAGGGATGTGCTTTCACTTACAGCCTCTCCCTTCATATTCGGGTCTTTTGTGGACTTGATTTGCTTTCACTTACACCCGCTCTCTTCATATCCGGGTCTGGTGTGGACGGGATGTGCTTTCACTTAAAGCCTCGCCCTACATATATGCGTCTGGTGTGGACGGGATATGCTTTCACTTACAGCCTCGCCCTACATATATGGGTCTGGTGTGGACGGGATGTGGTTTCACTCAAAGCCTTGCCCTACTATACGGGTCTGGTGTTGACGGAATGTGCTTTGACTTACCCCTCTGACTTTGTCTCCGGGTCTGGTGTGGATGGGATATGCTTTGACATACAGCCTTGCCCTACATATTCGGGTCTGGTGTGGACGGGATGTGCTTTCAGTTACAGACTCTTTCTTCATATCTGGGTCGGGTGTGGACGGCATGTGCTTTCACATACAGCCTTGCCCTACTATAATGGTCTGGTGTGGACGGGATGTGATTTCCCATACAGCCTCTTCGTAGATTTCCTGTTCTGGTGTGGACAGAATGTGCTTTCATTTACAGCCTCTCCCATCATATCCGGACCTGGAGTGGAAGGGATGTGCTTTCACCTACCCCCTCTCCCCTCATATCCGAGTCTGGTGTGGATGGGATGTGATTTCTTTACAGCCTCTTCCTAGATATGCTGGCCTGGTGTAGGCGGGATGTGCTTTCACGTACAGCCTCTCCCTTCATATCCTGGTCTGGTGTGGACAGGATGTGCTTTCACTTACAGCCTCTCCCTTCATATACGGGTCTGGTGTGGACAGAATGTGCTTTCACTTACAGCCTCTGCCTTCATATCCGGGACTGGGGTGGACGGGATGTGCTCTCACTTAGAGCCTCTCTCTTCATATCCGGGTCTGGAGTAGACGGCATGTGCTTTCACTTACTGCCTCTCCCTTCATATCTGGTTCAGGTGTGGACGAGATGTGCTTTCAATTAGAGCCTAGCCCTCGATATCGGTGTCTGATGTGGAAGGAATGTGCATCACGTACAGTCTCTCCCTAGATATCCGTGTCTGGTGTGGAAGGGATGTGGTTTCACTTATACCCTCGCTCTACTATACGGATCTGGTGTGGACGGAATGTGCTTCACTTACCCCTCTCACTTCATATCCGGGTCTGGTGTGGACGGGATATGCTTTCACCTACAGCCTCGCTCTACATATACGGTTCTGGTGTGGACGGATGTGCTTTCACATACAGCCTAACCCTTCATATCCGGGACTGGTGTGGATAGGATGTGCTTTCACTTACAGCCTCACCCTACATGTCCGGGTCTCTTGTGGAAGGATTATGTTTTCACTTTCGATCTCGCCCTACATATACAGGTCTGGAGTGTACTGGATGTGCTTTTACGTACAGCCTCGCCCTACATATACGGGTCTGGTGTGGATGGAATGTGCTTTGACTTACCCCTCTCACTTCATATCCGAGTCTGGTGTGGACGGGATATGCTTTGACATACAGCCTCGCCCTACATATTTGGGTCTGGTGTGGACGGGATGTGCTTTCACTTACAACCTCTCTCTTCATATCCGGATCTGGTGTGGACGGGATGTGCTTTCACTTACAGCCTCTCCCTTTATATCCGGGTCTGGTGTGGACGGGATGTGCTTTAATTTACAACCTCTCCCTTCATATCTGGGTCTGGTGTGGACAGGATGTGCTTTCACTTACACCCTCTCCCTTTATATCCGGGTCTGGTGTAGATGGGATGTGCTTTCCCTTTCACCCTCTCCCTTCATAGCCGGGTCAGGTGTGGAAGGGATCTGCTTTCACTTACACACACTCCGTTTATAACTGGGTCTGCTGTGGATGGGATATGCTTTAACATAAAACCTTTTTCTTCATATCCGGGTCTGGTGGGAAGGTAAATGCTTTCATTTCAGCGACCCCCTTCATATCCGGATCCGGTGTGGATGGGATGTGCTTTCACGTACAGCCTCTCCCTTCATATCGGGTCACGTTGGCACGGGATGTGCTTTCAACTACCGCCTCTCCCTTCATATCGGGTCAGGTGGGCATGGGATGTGCTTTCAGTTACCGCCTCTCCGTTCATAAACGGGTCTGGTGTGGACGGGATGTGCTTTCATGTACAGCCTCTCCCTGCATAACAGGGTCTGGTGTGGACGGGATGTGCTTTCACTTACAGCCTCTCCCTTCATATCCAGGTCTGGTTTTGATAGGATGTGCTTTCATTTTCACCCTCTCCCTTCATATCCGGGAGTGTTGTGATTAGGATGTATTGTCACATGCACCCTCTTCTTTCATATCTGTATCTGGTGTGGACGGGATGCGCTTTCAGTTACAGCCTCTCCCTTCATATCCACGTCTTGTTGTACGGGATGTGCTTTCACTTGCAACCTCTCCCTTCATATCCGGGTCTGGTGTTGGCGGCATATGTTTTCACATCAGCCTCTCCTTTCATATCCGGATCTAGTGGACGGGATGTGCTTTCACGTACAGACTCTCCCTTCATAGCCAGGTCCTGTGTGTACGGGATATGCTTTCACCTACACCCTTCTCTTCATATCTGGGTCTGGTGTGGACGGGATGTGCTTTCACTTACAGCCTCTCCCTTCAATCCAGGTCTTGTGTTGACGGGATGTGCATTCACGTACAGCCTCTCCCTTCATAGCCAGGTCCGGTGTGTACGGGATGTGCTTTCACTTACACCCTTCTCTTCATTTCCGGGTCTGGTGTGGACGGGATGTGCTTTCACATACAGCCTCTCCCTTCATATCCGGGTCTAGTGTGGACGGGATGTACTTTCACTCACAGCCTCTCCCTTCATATCCGGGTCTGGTGTGGACGGGATATGCTTTCTCTTACAGCCTCTCCCTTCATATCCGGGTCTGGTTTCGATAGTATGTGCTTTCATTTATAGCTTCTCCCTTCATATCCGGGTCTGGTGTGGATAGGAGGTACTTTCATGTCCAGCCATTCCCTTCTTACCGGGTCTGGTGTGGATGGGATGTGCTTTCACCTACTGTATCTTCCTTCATTCCGGGTCTGGATTGGACGGGATGTGCTTTTCCTTTCAGCCTCTCCATTCATAGCCAGGTCTCTTGTGGAAGGGAAGTGCTTTCACTTACACTCACTCCCTTTATAACTGGGTCTGATTTGGTCGGGATGTGCTTTAACATACAACCTTTCTCTTCATATCCAGGTCTGGTGTGGACAGGATATCCTTTCACTTCAGTCTCTCACTTCAAATCCAGGTCTGGTGTGGACGGGATGTGTTTTCACTTACACCCGCTCTCTTCATATCCGGGTCTGGTGTGGACGGGATGTGCTTTCACTACAGCCTCTCCCTTCACATCAGGTTCTGGTGTGGACAGCACATCCTTTCACGTACAGCCTATACCTTCATATCCGGTACTGTTGTGGACAGCATTGGTTTTCAATTACACCCTTTCCTTCATATCCGGGTCTGGTGTGGACGGGATGTTCTTTCACATACTCCCTCTCCCTTCATATTCGGGTCTGGTGTGGACGGTATATGCTTTCACTCACAGCCTCTCCCTTAATCCTTGGTCTAATTTGGACGGGATGAGCTTTCACTTACAGCCTCTCCCTTCATATCCGGGTCTGGTGTGGACGGGATGTGATTGACATATGCCCTCTCCCTTCATTTACGGGTCTGGTGTGGACGGGAGGTTGTTTTACTTATAGCTTCTCCCTTCATCCCTGGGTCTGGTGTGGAAGGGATGTGCTTTCACTTACACCCTCTCCCTTTACAACCAGGTCTCGTGTGGATGGGATGTGCTTTCACGTACAGTCTCTTCCTTCATTCCGGGTCTGATTTGGATGGGCTGTGCTTTCCCTTTCACCCTCTCCTTCATAGCCGGGTCAGGTGTGGAAGGGATCTGCTTTCACGTACACACACTCCCTTTATAACTGGGTCTGGTGTGGACGGGATGTGCTTTTACATACAACCTTTCTCTTCATATCCGGGTCTAGTGGGAAGGTATATGCTTTCACTTCAGCCGCCCCCTCCATATCTGATTCTGGTGTGGACGGGATGTGCTTTCACGTACAGCCTCTCCCTTCATATCGGGTCAGGTGGGCACGGGATGTGCTTTCACATACAGCCTCTCCCTGCATAACGGGGTCTGCTGTGGACGGGATGTGCTTTCACTTACAGCCTCTCCTTTCATATCCAGGTCTGGTTTTGATAGGATATGCTTTCATTTACAGCGTCTCCCTTCATATCCGGGAGTGGAGTGGATAGGATGTGCTGTCACATGAACCCTCTTCTTTCATATCTGGGTCTGGTGTGGACGGGAGGTGCTTTCACGTCCAGCCTCTCCTTTCTTTCTCAGGTCTGGTGTGGTCGGGATGTGCTTTCACGTACAGGCCCTTTCTTCATTCCGGGTCTGGTGTGGATGCGATGTGCTTTCACATACAGCCTCTCCCTTCATAGGCAGGTCAGGCTTGATTGGGATGTGCTTTAACTCACAACCTCTCTCTTCATATCC
Organism: Cryptoprocta ferox; assembly: GCA_028646485.1. Lineage (NCBI taxonomy): Eukaryota > Metazoa > Chordata > Mammalia > Carnivora > Eupleridae > Cryptoprocta > Cryptoprocta ferox. The sequence goes on along the minus strand of JAQQST010000022.1, from coordinate 2,292,750 downwards.
GGGTCTGGTGTGGACGGCATGTGCTTTCACTTACACCCTTGTTTTCATATCCGAGTCTGGTTTGGATGGGATGTGCTTTCACTTACAGCGTCTCCCTTCATAGCCGGGTCATGTGTGGACGGGATGTGCTTTACTTAGGCCTCTCCCTTCATAGCCAGGTCTGGTGGGGCTGGGATGTGCTTTCACTTGCAGCCTTCCCCTTCATATCTGTGTTTGATTTGGACGGGATGTGCTTTCATATACAGCCTCTCCCTTAATATCCGGCTCTGGTGTGGACGGGACGTGCTTTCACTTTCAGCCTCTCCTTTCAGAGCCGGGTCTGGTGTGGACGGGATGTGATTTCACTTACAGCCTCTCCCTTATATCGTGGTCTAGTTTGGACGAAATGTGCTTTCACTTACAGCCTCTCCCTTCATATCCGGGTCTGGTATGGATGGGAGGTGCTTTCACGTCCAGCCTCTCCCTTCATATCCGGGACTGGTGTGGACGAGATGTGCTGAACATGCACCCTCTCCCTTCATATCCGGTTCTGGTATGGACGGGAGGTGCTTTCACGTTCAGCCTCTCCTTTCATAGCTGGGTCTGATGTGAACGGGATGTGCTTTCACATACAGCCTCTCCCTTTATAACCGGTTCTGGTATGGACGGGATGTGCTTTCACTTCATCTTCTCCCTTCATATCCGGTTCTGGGGTGGACAGGATGTGTTTTCAATACAGCCTCTCCCTTTATACCCGGGTCTGGTGTGAACGGGATGTGCTTTCAATAACACCCTTCCCTTCATGTCCGGGTCAGATGTGGGTGGGATGTGCTTTCACATACAGCCTCTCCCTTCATAGCTGGGTCTGTTGTGGACGGGATGTACTTTCACATCCAGACTCTCCCTTCATATCTGGGTCTTGTGTGTATGGGATGCGCTTTCACTTACAGCCTCTCCCTTCATTGCCGGGTCTGGTGTGTTCGTGATGTGCCTTTACTTACAGCCTCTACCTTCATAGCCTGGTCTGGTGTGGAATGTTGTGCTTTCACTTACACCCTCTTTCTTTATAACCGGGTCTGGTGTGAATGGGATGTGCTTTAACTTACAACCTGTCTCTTCATATCCGGGTCAGGTGTGGATGGATATGCTTTCACGTACCGTCTCTCCCTTCATATTGGGACAGGTGGACACGGGATGTGCTTTCAAATACCAGCTCTCCATTCATAAAAGGGTCTGGTGTGGACAGGATGTGCTTTCACGTACAGCCTCTCCCTGCATAACAGGGTCTGGTGTGTACGGGATGTGCTTTCACTTACAGCTTCTCCCTTCATATCCGGGTCTAGTGTGGACGGGATGTACTTTCACTCACAGACTCTCCCTTCATACCTGGGTCTGGTTTCGATAGGATGTGCTTTCATTTACAGCCTCTCCCTTCTTATCCGGGTCTGGTGTGGATGGGATGTGCTTTCACCTACTGTCTCTTCCTTCATTCCGGGCCTGGATTGGACGGGATGTGCTTTCCCTTTCAGCCTCTCCTTTCATAGCCGGGTCTGGTGTGGAAGAGAAGTGCTTTCACTTACACTCACTCCCCCTTATAACTGGGTCTGGTGTGGACGGGATGTGCTTTAACATACAACCTTTCTCTTCATATCAGGGTCTGGTGTGGACAGGATATGCTTTCACTTCAGCCTCTCCCTTCATAACCGGGTCTGGTGTGGACGGGATGTACTTTCACATACAGCCTCTCCCTTCATATCCAGGTCTGGTGTGGACGGAATGTGCTGTCACATGCACCCTCTCCCTTCATATCCGGTTCTGGTGTGGACGGGATGTGCTTTCACGTACAGCCTATACCTTCATATCTGGTTCTGGTGTGGACAGCTTGTGCTTTCACGTACAGCCTATACCTTAATATCCGTTTCTGTTGTGGACGGCATGGGTTTTCAATTACACCCTTCCCTTCTTATCCGGGTCTGGTGTGGACGGGATGTTTTTTCACTTACAACCTCTCCCTTCATATCCAGGTCTGGAGTGGACGATATATGCTTTCACTCATAGCCTCTCCCTTAAACCTTGGTCTAGTTTGGACGGGGTGAGCTTTCACTTACAGCCTCTCCCTTCATATCCAGGTCTGGTGTGGACGGGATGTGCTGTGACATGCGCCCTCTCCCTTCATTTCTGGGTCTGGTGTGGACGGGAGGTGCTTTCACGTACAGTCTCTTCCTTCATTCCGGGACTGGTGTGGATGGGATGTGCTTTCATTATAGCCTCTCACTTCATATCCGGGTCTGGTGTGGTCGGGATATTCTTTTACTTACAGCCTCTCCCTTCATCCCCGGGTCTAGTGTGGAAGGGATGTGCTTTCACCTACACCCTCTCCCTTTATAGCCAGATCTGGTGTGGACGGGATGTGCTTAAACGTACAGCCTCTCCCTTCATATCCGTGTCTGGTGTGAACGGGATGTGCTTTCAATAACACCCTTCCCTTCATGTCCGGGTCAGGTGTGGGTGGGATGTGCTTTCACTTACAGCCTCTCCCTTCATATCTGGGTCTGGTGTGGACAGGATATTCTTTCACTTATAGCCTCTCCCTTCATAGCCGGGTCTGGTCTGTTCGTGATGTGCCTTTACATTCAGCCTCTACCTTCATAGCCTGGTCTGGTGTGGAAAAGTTGTGCTTTCACTTACACCCTCTTTCTTTATAACCGGGTCTGGTGTGCATGGGATGTGCTTTAACTTACAACATGTCTCTTCATATCCGGGTCAGGTGTGGACGGATATGCTTTCACATACCGTCTCTCCCTTCATATCAGGGTCTGTTGTGGACGGGATGTGCATTCACGTACAGCCTCTCCCTTCATAGCCAGGTCTGGTGTGGACGGGATGTGCTTTCACTTACAGCCTCTCTCTTCATATCCGGGTCTAGTGTGGATGGGTTGTACTTTCACTCACATCCTCTCCCTTCATATCCGGGTCTGGTTTCGATAGGATGTGCTTTCATTTACAGCCTCTCCCTTCATATTCGGGTCTGGTGTGGACGGGATGTGGTTTCACGTAAAGCCTCTCCCTTCTTATCCGGGTCTGGTGTGGTTGGGATGTTCTTTCACCTACTGTCTCCTCCTTCATTCCGTGTCTGGATTGGACGGGATGTGCTTTCCCTTTCCGCCTCTCCCTTCATAGCCGGTTCTGGTGTGGAAGGGATGTGCTTTCACTTGCAGCCTCTCCCTTCATATCCGGGTCTGGTGTGGATGGGATGTGATTTAACGTACAGCCTCTCCCTTCATATTCGGGTCTGGTGTGGACGGGATATGCTTTCAATTACAGCCTCTCCCTTCAGATCCGGGTCTAGTGTGGACGGGATGGGCTTTCACTTACAGCCTCTCTCTTCATATCCGGGTCTGGTGTGACGGGGTGTGCTGTCACATGCACCGTCTTCTTTCATATCCGGGTCTGGTATGGACGGGAGGTGCTTTCACGTCCAGCCTCTCCCTTCATATCCATGTCTGGTGTGGACGGGAAGTGCTTTCACATAGTGTTTTCCTTCATTCCGGGTCTCGTGTGGATGGGGTGTGCTTTTACGTACAGCCTCTCCCTTCATAGCCAAGTCAGGTGTGGTCGGGATATGCTTTAACTTACACCCTTCTCTTCATATCCGAGTCTGGTGTGGACGGGATGTGCTTTCAATTACAGCGTCTCACTTCATATCCGGGTCTGGTGTGGACGGATGTGCTTTCACTTCAGCATCTCCCTTTATATCCGGTCTGGTGTGGACGGGATGTGCTTTCACATACAGCCTCTCCCTACATATCCGGGTCTTGTGTGGACGTGATGTGCTTTCAAGTACAGCCTCTCCCTTCATAGCCGGGTTTTGTGTGGAACTGGATGTGCTTTTACATACAGCCTCTCCCTTCATAGCCGGGTCTGGTGTGGATGGGATGTGATTTGACTTACAGACTCTCCCTTCATATGCGGGACTGGTGTGAACGGGATGTGTTTTCACTTAAGCCTCTCCCTTCATAGCCGCGTCTGGCATTTTCGGGATGTACTTTCACTTACAGCCTCTCCTATCATATCAGGGTCTGGTGTGGACAGAATGTGCTTTCACTTGCAGCCTCTCCCTTTATATCCGGGTCTGGTGTGGATGGGATATGCTTTCATTTACAGCCTCTCCCTTCATCGGCATGTGGTGTCGACGTGATGTGCTTTCACTTGCAGCCTCTCCCTTATATCCTGGTCTAGTTTGGACGGGATGTGCTTTCACTTACAGCCTCTCCCTTCATATCCAGTTTGGTGGGGACAGGATGTGCTTTCACTTACAGCCTCTCCCTTCACAGCCGGGTCTGGTGTGGACGGGATATGAATTCACTTACACACTCTCCCTAATATGCGGTACTGGTGTGGACGGGATGTCCTTTCACTTAAGCCTCTCCCATCATATCAGGGCCTGGTGCTGACAGGATATGCTTTCACTTGCAGCTACTCCCTTCATATCCGTGTCTGGTGTGGATGGGGTTTGCTTTCACTTACAGCCTCTCCCTTCATTGCCGGGTCTGGCGTGGTCGGGATGTGCTTTCAATTACAGCCTCTACCTTCATATCTGGATGTGGTGTGGACAGGATATGCTTTCACTTACAACCTCTCCATTATAACCTGTTCTACTTTAGACGGGATGTGCTTTCACTTACAGCCTCTCCCTTCATATCTGGGTCTGGTTTTGATAGGTTTTGCTTTCTCTTACAGCCTCTCTCTTCATATCCGGTCTGGTTTCGATAGGATGTGCTTTCATTTACATCCTCTCCCTTCATACCCGGGACTGGTGTGGACGGGATGTGCTGTCACATGCACCCTCTCTCTTCATGCAAGGGAGATTATTTTTGTGAGTTCCCCAGCTTCCTGGGATATGGAGTTGAGCCCTGGGGTGTTTCCCGTGCCAGATAATCATTGAGGACCTGTGGCCCAATCCCCTGCAGTATTTCAACAGGAAGAGGACACCAGGACAGGGATCTGAGAGGGAGACAGGTGAGGACCCCAGGGGCTGGACGTTGACATGTTTCCCGTGGGGTCCATGGAACAATTGCTTTCCTCTTGGAGAAACAGAGGCTCTCGGTGGGTCCAGGATAGCACCGCCAAATCAAACGGACATCAGCTTGAGTTAGGGAGTGTGAAGAACTGCGGTGCCAAAGAGTTTTGCGTCTTCTCGGAAGCTTCAGGCAGGTGGTCCGGCCAGGCTATATGAATGACAAACCATCACATCCAAAGCTGGCTGCTACACCTGTGAGAAGTGTCTTTCCGTGAGCATGAACCCCAGCCTCAAACCTCCTACCACTGTTCTACATTTTGGCTGTCCTCTTGAGTCACTGTCACTCTTGCCATAGCTTACCACACCGTCCCATCACAATTCTGATTTGAAACACTCCAGCAACCTTACATTTGGCCCAGGGAAGACACTCACCTGTGGGGTGTGTGTGTGTGTGTGTGTGTGTGTGTGTGTGTGTGTCTGCGTCTGTGTCTGTATCCATGTCCAGGGAGCAGCTACGTCTTGAGAAGACTACGAAGGTACAGCATACTTCAACAACACCAGTGGAAAACCTTCAGATGTGCACCAGCGGTCAGCAGAATTTTACTGGACAGGAAATAAGCACAAGCGTGTTGGCAAAATGTGGGGCAGAGTGAAGCCCCATCCTTGTGAACAGCTATTAATTGTAGATAAACACCTTGTAGCGCTTTTGTGTGTTTTATGCTTGTGTAATATTTTTTGTGTAACCGTTTGAGGTGAGTCCCTGAATATATCCAACTGTCTGAAGGTGTTTGGGTTCTGTGCCTGCACACTGGAATTACATGGAATGGTTGGATCTATGGCCTTGTACCTAGGAAAGGTTCACATGTGGTGTCAGCATGTGAGGATGCTAAGGTCTAATGAAGCAGGAGGAGATTGCGGGAGGAGAAGGACAAAAGTGGGGAGAAAGTGCAGTTTCTTCAGGCTATTCTGTTTCCTGAGAATGTGAGGAAGATCAAGGATAGGGATAGGCGCGCACAGGAACAGGGATGCCCAAACTCAGGATTCAGAAACGACCATGATGGTGCTCCCATATGCTACCTTTCAGACATCATCAGACACAGTCACTGAACACGCTGCAGAGGGAGGGAGTTTTCAGTGTCCACTACCCTGTGCTCTGCACACGTCTACATAGGCAGAGGCTCTTGTAGAGAATATCAGTGACTAGGACACCAGCCATGCGTGAGGGAGAGTGTACAGTCTATGTGAAGGGAGTGCAGTGGAGGGAACTGATGTAGATTGGGTTGGTAATGCTAGGGAAACAGTCCATTACACCCTCAGGCATACCCACTCCCACACTCACCCCTTCCCTTCCTCCCCTCCTTAAAGCTGCCCCCTCCCCACACACTCCTTCAGTCAGTCTCAGGTACACCCACTAGTTCACACACACATATACACACACACACTTCCTCTCCTGTTATCTCCAACTCGGCCTCCCTCCCCTTCCTCCTCCTCCCTCTGTGTCCCTTCTTGTTCCTCTCTTCTCTCCATGTCTCTCTGATCATTTTCTTTCCCCTACTCTTTCCTCCCTGTTCCTCGTTCTCTCTTTCTCTCTCCCTGTACCCCAAATTGCCAGGTAGGAGTGCAGCTTCATCCTGTGGGCCATGCACTTACTTATGGATACAAAAGGCTACTGAAGGCTGAGTGCTTCACGGGAACACACAAAGAAACACATGCAGCACGACAGAGCTCATTCAGACATCACCAGCAGTGACGGCCTACAGGCAGTCCCCACAGGCCTGTTAATACATGGGATCTGTGAAGAGTCACCCCTTGCCCCTTGCCCTAAAGTGTGAAGACAGCGTGGGAGGTGCTGAATCCCAAGGGATTTCAAAGTGTTGAGTGGGTTCTAGGAACTAGCAGGCGCTGAGGAGGCTCAGAGCTAGGGGGTCCCTGCTGTCTCTGCACATGCTATGTTCCAGTTCCTTGCTCCTAGCACAGGAAGTTTGGTATTGGTGGTGACCCTCTTTCCGTATCATCTGAAACCAAATTCCAGGCGGCACATGGCTGCGCAGTGGGTCAGATGTCCACCTGTAGCTCAAGTCATGATATCACAATTAGTGAGTCCACGCTCCACATCAGACTCAGTGCTGACAGCTCAAGCCCTAGAAACGGCCTCAGATTCTGGGTCTCCCTCTCTTGGCTCCTCCCCTGCTTGAATTTCTTTTTCTCTCTCTCTCAGAAATATGCACTAACAAAATGTTAAATGAAGTCAAGGCTCCTTGACCCACTGCAGATAGAGAATCTCCCCCAGTAATTAGCCAAGACCAGTTTCCCGGACAACGACGTGTTCAACTACATGATGAACGTGGAGTTCACACATGGGAGATACCTGGTCAACGAGGATCTCATGCACAGGAGATAAGGAGATGTGAGGTGGTAAAACATGTGGCAGATCGAGGCTCCAAGACATCAGGACAAATGATATGTGGTAGATAATCATGAGGTGCTTGTGTATGACTTTTCCTTGTGTGCTATTGTTGTTCGTGTGAGGTTTAGGGTGAATCCTGAATACATCCAACTGGGTGTAGGTGTTTGAGTTCTGTGCCGTCCCATGAAGAATTGTTCAGTTTCAACCCTGCACCACCCACCACCCAAACACACGGTAGCCTCTTACCAGGCAGGCTAAGGACATACTCGATTACAATGAGTTCATTCCAGAGGTAGGAGTTCTTGCCAAAGAATAGCAGGACCGTGCCGAAATTCATTGGAGACATATATTCCTCCAAATGCCTTGGTACCATGGGGAAGAATGGTGAAATCTCAGCCCAGGAGTCCTGCTCCCTCCATATTTCTTGAATACGTAACTTCTAACAATTCTCGTCCCTACCAACCCACCGACACAACCTCAGACTCCATGGTAAGTCCTTCCAGTAACAGAGGATGGTAGGAGGAGTGGAGGGGAAGACCAACGAGGTAAGAGGAGAGCCATGGTGAGTTTGGAGGGAGAGAGAGAGGGAGAGATGGGGACGAGAGGAAGAGACCGAGGGAGGAAATGTGTGAGGGGGCCAGAGTTCAAAGAAGACCATGGGGACAGAGGGAGGCAGTGATGGAGAGGAAAAGAGGACGAGAAGGAGAGAGGAAGGAAAGTGGGAGGGAGAGCCAAGGGGAAGACAAGGGGAGGTGGAGAGTTCAAGAGGGAGGGAGGACGAACAGGAACTGCCGAAGAGACAAAGAGAGGTGGGCTGACAGTTATTGAGGGGGAATAACATGTGTGTAATGTCAACACAGAGGAGTGCGGTACAGGGCACAGCATATAACATGAAAGCTAACATTTCCTGGCTGGATTTCAAGGGCAGGCCTGAAAGACTTCCTGAAGCTGAAGACAGTCCTATTTAGGTCTTCAAAATGAGGAGGAGGCAGAGACGGGAACAAAGGAATTGACCATATCCTCCTGGTCTGTGGGAAGACTGGTACTTCCCACCACCATACAGGAAATCGGACTGCCAGAAACAGACCTGAGGGGAGGGCGCAGCAAGAAGTGTAGGAAGGAATCAGGTAATCAAGCTTGGCCAATTCCAGGAAAATCATGGAGCTCTATAGGCATGAAACTCAATACTCTCCCAGCGGAATCAACCATATTCACACACATGCCCAGGAAATGGGCTCCACTTTGTCAGCCCATGGCCCCTGGAAAGACACAAGTGACTCAGGACCCAGAATGGATCCAATGTGAGCAGAAGAGCCAACATCTCCTTCATATCCCAGGAGGCAAGAAGGTGAGCGGCCAGTAATTTGAAAGGAACCCATGGTAGCAGATAGGTTATATTCCATCACAACGATGGAGGGAAAGCTCACCCGTTGGGAGAGAATGGGCGGGAACACAATCCCAGTCCCTAGGCAAAGGAGAGATACTCAAGCTGAAGTGAAAGATGCTGACACAAACTCCTCTTGGCACAAAAAGGAATCTCCATCATCAGGGTGGCTGGATACTTGTAAGCAGGTAGCTGCTTTCTTTTGTCTGGACCGCCTGTGTTCTTTGAAAGATTAAAGCATGTTACCAGCCATAGGGTTATGTGACTGGGTTCAGCCAACTGAATCCAAATCATTCTTCAACTGAGGTTTGCCTGTTGTAACTAATACATGTGAGTAGGCTCCTTGTGTTCCTCTCCAACTAGCACATATGTGGGAACCATGGTGTCCCTGAGGCTACGGTGTTCATGTAAGAGGTAGAGGGGCTAACCCTTATGAAGGTGCCCTGAGCATCAGTGCAGAACAGCTCTGGTCCGTGTTAAAGAAGTTAACCCGACAGAAGCACCATGGATATGACCTGTCCTTGATGGATTGTTGAAGAGCCCAAAGGAATAACAGGAATGAGCAGAGTCGAGTATTGGTTCCCAGGGAAGGTGCAGTGGGGACGAGTGGGGTGCTGGTTGTGAAAACGTAGCATGCTGGGAGAATGACTTTTGGAGATCTAACGGGCTTGGCATTGCATAGGAAATCTTCACCGGGCTGTAGGATTCTGATTACGCAGGTGCTCTCCCCCCAAACAAAGAAATTTGGCTGTAACATGTATGTGTGATGGGGACAGGAAAGGTCTCTTAGCTGTGTGGGAAAACTACATATCCTTGGTGTCCCATGACTACCTCAGATATGCACGACTCCTAATTTACCAAGAATAGATCATTCCAAAGGTTTCAGTGGTGTTAGAATGATGCTTTAAGACATCAATCAGAACCGGCATGCCTGGGTGGCTCAGGTCAGGTCATAATCTCAGGATCTGTGGGATTGAGCCCTGCATCGGGCTGTGTGCTGGTAGGTATATCAAAGCCTGGAGTCTGTCTTCCCATTCTGTGTCTCCCTCTCTCTCTGATCCACCCCTATTCAGAGTGTCACTTTCTCTCTTTCAAAAGTAAAGAAAGCCAAAATATAAAATTTAAAAAAAAAATATTAAGAAAGACTTGCATCAGAAATCAAAGGAGGGAGGGATGAGGAATTAAGGTGTGAAATACCCATGAAGCACATGGGTATTAAGAAAGATAATGGCAGAGGTACTTCTGTCCCTACCACTAATACAGCAAATGGCAAAGGAGTCAGTGGGAAAAAATCAGCAGATTGTTTTCAAAATTTAGGAAGGTGTATGCTATGTGAAACAAAGAGAACTTTGGGTCCCATGTTGACAAACAGGTGGAATGCAGGAGGAAAGCAAGATGCGTGACTCAATGCCCCCACCACCAACAGCCAGCTGAGGTCCACGTCCCCAGTGTCTCACTGTATATGCCTGGTTGTTCCCTGGTCATGATTCAGGCAGTGACAGACTTCATGCCCCCAAAATACATGGGGAAATCAGAGAAGCCCAACCCCGTTATGGGGGACAGCAATTTAATCCCCTAATGGAGGAAAGGGTCCAATTCTGGAGCTGTCAGAATCCACAATGTCCTTACAGTAAAGTCAGGTCAGGCCGAAAGAGTAGCGGATGGCAGAATGCACAGGTATGCAGGGAAGAAGGCAACATGGACAGACACGGAGAGCTGCGTCCACTGAAGCCCTTAGGCAGAGCCAGCAGAAGACAAGGTCACATTGGGCACCACAGGAAGAGAGAGGAGCCGACACAGACAGGGATCCTCCTGTACACGTGGCACTACACATTGACATCTGAGGTCTGGAAAAGACACACGTGGGCTAGAGGTTTAGAGATCAGAATGCTCCTAACTTGCCTTGGGCGTCCTCTCTCCTGGGATAGGAATCTGGAACCCACAGGCTCAGCGATATGTTAGTAGATGCTGTTAAGGTGCCCATATAGGACCACAGGCAAATTGGAATTTCCTGTCGGAATCCCGGAAATCCCTACAGACACCTCAGGACACGAATTGCGACCTGCACTGAGGGATAAAGCCCAGGGGTTGTACTCCGTGGCACAAGGGCACGCCTGGCCTCTCCCCAAGGTCAAATGACACAAAGGTCCACACCTGAGGGCTTTGCTCCCCAAGCCTGTGAATATTCCACAACCACAACCATCCCCTGCCTTCCCTTTGGGACAGGCCATCACACAACCTGGATTTGGTAAATAACACGAACTCATAGGAGCCAAGGACAGATGAGTGACCCTACGCCCATCTCTGCCCCAAACACTACATCCTCAGCAAGATATTTCTGATGATGGCCTGTGTAGAGGAAGGTCCTACCGTCCCCTTAAATGACCCAAGCTATGGCCCCTGAGGCAATGCTCCCACAGCAGAAGTCCTTAGTCCATACTTTCTCTGACAAGCATAACCAACGTAAGGTGCCAGCATGTGGGAGCCTCGACTGCTGCCAATGTATCCTCCACCGGCAGCACAAAATTCTTCCTGGGCCCGAACACCTCTGTCTCCGGTAGGGCCTTGCATGGCCCCACAGGCTGTTCGGTTGTGGCCTGAAAACTTCCATCTGGGACACCTGCGGCCTCTCTTGAGGCCCAGTGCCTGGGCGGGCCCCGGTGTCTTGACCATCCCCCTCCAGAACGAAGGCAGCACAGGGTGGCCAGGCTCTCCACTCTTTCTGATAACCGATGAGCTCCACATTGGCCCTGTTCCCAGACCTGAGCTCCAGCAGCTGCGAGGGAGAGATACTACCTGAAAGCAGTGGCCTCGCTCAACTGACCCAGTTATAAAGGGAGAGGCTGTAAGTGAAAACATAGCCCTTTCACCCCAGACCCGGCTCCTAAGGGAGATGTGGGAGGTGAAAGTGCAGACCTCCATCCCCAGGCCCATGTATGAGGGGAGAGGCTGGAGGTGAAAGTGTAGAGCTCTCTAACAAGACCCAAATCATTGTGGAGAGGAGGAAGGTGAAATCATGGCCCTCCCTCCTCACATCTGTCTATGAAGGGAGAGTCCAGGGATGAAAACATGCCCTTCCCTCGCCAGACCCTGCTACGAATGGAGAGGTGGAGGTGAAAGCCGCAGCCCTTCCTAATGGAACCTGGCTATGACTGGAGAGGCTGGAGATGAAAACTCGGCTCTCCTTCACCAGACCTGGCTATGAATGGAGAGATGGTAGGTGAACGTCCCTGCCTTTCCTCATCAGACCCTGATACATAGGGAGGTGGGAAGTGAAAGCGCAGACCTCCCTCACCAGACGCAGATCTGAAGGGAGAGGCTGGAGGTGAAAGCACTGGCCTCCCTCACCAGATGGAATCAGTGGAGCCCTGAGGCTACCCTTTTAGAAGCGGGAGGTGGAGAAGGAGAAGGAAGAGGAGGAGGTGGAGTAGGAGGGGAATGAGGAGGAGGAGGTAGAGGAAGAGAGGCAGCATTAGCATGAGGAGATGCAGCAGAAAAGTAGACAAGCAAGGAGACTGGAGCGGCGGGGAACGTGGCCCAGCAGCCAGCGGAGCAGCACACCAGGAGCCAGTGCAGCGTCTGCCACAGCCCAGGAACCCCTGATGGAGCAGAAGCCAGGGTTGGGCAGAGCCTGAGTTCAAATGTAGAATCATGGCACTGGTGCCTTGTGTGTGGGAAGGGTGTTGTGTACTCATAGCTAACCCTGCATGTCTGAGCCAATAGGGGACCTGCAGGATGCTCTCAAATATTCATGCATCAAAACATGAAGCAATTATCACAAGGCTAGGAAAAGTGGAGCATAAAGCACCCTTCACTCAGGGCAGATATATCAAGTATATTATTAGTTGTGCAATTGGGAAAACAGAGAGGCCACACACCTATCTCTGATACTCATAGCCTGTGAAATTCTCAAGATGATTGGTTACCAGCACAAAGAAGTGTGTCATGTGAGAGGTGAACGCAAGGGTGGGTTGTGGGTGTTGGAGAGGCCTGTGAGCAGTATGTCCTAAGGTGAATGCATGAATTCCAAGGTCCAGCCTGAGTCTCTGGGAGTGTTAGCAGGTGCCTGTGGGTGCTTTTTTCTGAGACCTAGTGTTTGGGATTGCAATGAGTGCATTTATGTCCATGTGCCTGCCTTGGCTTCTGTGTTTGTGCCTGAGTGAGTCTGTGTAACCAACTGGACAGGGAAGGAGAGAGACTGGGGGCTTTTAATCTGGTGCTTATGGGAGAGGTTCACGTGCCGAGGTCCAGAGAGTGCTGTCATTTCATTCATGAGATCAGCATAGACTGCCCACCTTTCAGGATGAGAGGAAAGGCCAACGTTGTCTGGCACTGTTGCTCACATCTCAGTAGTGCCAGGGGCAGGTTGGGGATGGAGTTTCCATGGGCCATTGGAGGAGGTCTGACCTATCCTAGAAGGCAGTGGGGTGAATTGGAGCAATGCCTCAGGTAGGATGGAGTACGTCTAGCCATGCCCTTAACTGCCTAAGTGGTCATCAGAGGGCATATGGCCCCATCCAGAGCATGTGTGTAGGTGAGCCTCCTCCTGGATAACACTGCAAACACAGGAATGCTTGGGCTGGGGTCTCATGCTGAACTCTTGGGCCATGGCCCCAGGGGCTCAATAGAATTGTAGGTGCTTTCCAAAATAAAGGGCACTAGATGATCTGATTGTTCCTTGAGTGTTGTTACACTCTGACTCACTGATTTCCTCTCAGCTTCCTGCCACAGGGCCTCCTACTGATTTCTGGGAGGTTGACAGACTCCAGTTCTGTGGAGACTGATTTGTATATGTTAGGTGTGGCAGGGTCAGGGCCTGCTTTCCCCTGACTCCAGCAATTCCCTCACCATCCACGCCGCATGGAGATGTTGACTTCACTGCAATGGTCTTTGCTGCATCACCTTGACAGTGACCATGCCTCTGTGGCTTCATGGGTACAGTGTCTGTGTACTTGCACCACCTAGCCATTTAGGATCCAGGAGGAGGCAATTAGAGTTGTCAACCATTAGCCTCAGGACTACACTGGTTGCCTCTGGTGAGGGAGGCCAGTGCTTTCACCACCAGCCTCTCCCTTCACAGATGCGTCTGGTGAGGGAGGTCCGAACTTGCACTTCCCACATGATTGTGTATCAGGGTCTGATGAGAAAGGGCCACGGATTTCACCTCCCATCTCACCATTTATTGCCAGGTCTGGAGAAGTGGGCCACACTTTCACCTCCAGCTTCTCACTTTGGAATCGGGTCTCGTGCAGGACGGTTTGTTTTCACCTCCCGCCTGTCCCTTCGGAGACGGGTTAGGTGAGGGAGGGCCACGTTTACACCTCCCACCTCTGTCTTCGAATCTGGGTGTGTATTGGGAGAGCCGAGCTTTCACTTACAGCATCTCCATTCATTACTGGATCTGTTGAGCAAGGCCAGTTCTTTCACTTCTTCCCTCTCCCTTCTTAGATTTTCGGGCCTGGGTCTGGGAGGGACCAAGGCCTATGTTGAGCACGTCGTGAATTGGATACAGTGGTGAGGCCCGGCCACCTTGTGTTGCATTCGTCGTGGAATGGGACAGTCAAGAGTCTGGGGCCTGCGCAGACACTGGACCATGGATGTTCCAATCCCTATCTGCCCCAGGCACTTCTATGATGTGAGGAACAGTGCCAGGCATCGTCCTGCCTTTCCCCTCATCCTGAAAGCTGGGTAGTCTAGGCTGACCTCAGAAATTAAGGGACTGCACTCTCTGGACTTTGGCACGTGAACATCTCCAATAAACACCAGATTACAAGCCCCCAGTCTCTCTCCTTCTCTGTCCAATTGATTACACAGACTCACTCAGGGCAACACAGGCACATAGACAATAAATGTGCCCATTGGAAGCCCAAACACTAGGTCTCAGAAGAAAGCACCCACAGGCACCCCCTAACACTCCCAGAGACTCAAGTTGGATCCTGGCATTCATACATTCTCCTTTGGACATCCCGCTCGCAGGCCTCGCGACTACCAACAACCCACATTTGCTTTCACCTCTCACATGACACACTTCTTTGGGCTGGTAACCAATCATGGTTGAGAACGGAAGCGGTTCAGTATATGCCTTGCATAAAGGAGCCTTGCATAAGGAACGAGAGCCACCAGGAATACCAACCTTCCTGTTCATAAAGGAAAGAACTAGAACATGGCATGTATAGAAACAGCAGGTAGTACTATGCATCCAGCTGCCTCAGCTCCTAGGCAATCATCAGAGAGAGATGAGAGAGAGAGAGTGTGTGTGTGTGTGTGCGTGGCTGGGAGGTGAGTGACCCTATGCCCACCACTGTTCCAAACACTGCATCCTCAGCAAGACATTCCTGATGATGATCTGTGTAGAGGAAGGACCTGTCGTCCCCTTAAATGGCCCAGGCTGAGGTCCCTGAGGCGATGCTCCCACTCCAGAAGTCCATAGGCCATCCATTCTCAGACAAACAAAACCAATGTCAGGTGCCAGCATGTGGAAGCCTCTGTGGGGGTCCCAAGGGGTTCCCAAGCCAGAGACTGAGAAGAGGTGCTTCCCCAGTGGGTGTGGAAACAGTAGTGAGAGAGAGGAGAGCCTCTCCCCTGGAATGACCAGACTCTCTCACCCAGATCCTCACATCCCCAGCCTGACACCCAGCAGACCATGATCACAGCAGTATGAAGGGGACAATACCTCCACGTGTTTTGCTGCTAAAACCTCCATAATGTCACTGGATTGACACTTCCATCATGGCCACAGAGGTCTGAGTGAAGACGTATAGGGGCTGTGATGATAGCTAGCAGCTAACATGTCAAGAAGTTGGGCAGACATGTATGTGGTGACAGTCATAGGATTGGAACCTAGCATTCCTCCTCTCTTTCTCCTCTGCCTCCTCTTTGTTCTCCTCCATTTCCCCCGTGCAAGCTCCCTCCTCCTCCTCTTCTTCCTCTTGCTCTTTCTATCCTCCTCCAGCTCCATTTACTTCCCCTTCTGCTCCAGCACCTCCTCCTGCTCTCTTGCTTCTTCTGTTCAATCTTTGAATCCCCAGGCCCTGCTAGTTCCAGCAGCCCAGTCCATGGCACACCTGACCTCCACCAGCCACAGCCTTCCCAGAAGGATGGAATGTATCAGGGCAACCCCTCCTCTGTTCCTGGGAGACATGGGGCAAGAATGTGATAGTAACTTAAGGACACAGGCCCAGGGACCACCAAGGAATGATCACGTTGATGCCCTGTATTATGTAGGTCACATACAGCATTGGTTTCACAGGGCCGTTCCCCAACGGGGATGAGAGAAGACTGTAGTTCTACCAGCCTTGTCTCTGCAGGGTCATCCAGGACAAAGCTCACCTACACTTATGTACTGAATGAACCACAAAGCCCTTCAATGACCCACTAGGCAGATAATGGCATGGCTCGGCTTCCTTCATGCTACTTGTAGCATCCTTCCAATTCACCCTACATGTTTATGCGGCAGATCAGACCACCTCCTTCAATGGGGCCAAGCGATCCCTTACACATACCATTATCCTGGAACTGATGACACGTGACTTGCAGTATGGGGCATGGACAAGCCTTTACTCTCATCTTGAGAAAGGCTGGGTCCTTCCTAAAGCCTTGTGTAGGGGGAAAAGGTTATGGGCAAGGCAGGTAGGCTGGGAGCCATACAGAGGCTACACCACCCACTGAGAACCCAACATGTCACTGGCATTTCATGTCCATCATGGGCATACCAGTCCTAGTGACAGGCCTTTAGGGGAAGTGATGAAGGCTTGCAGCTAACATGCCAAGTAGCTGGGCAGACATGTATGTGGGGACAGCCAGAGGACTGGGAACTAGAGTTCTCCCTAGCCCAAGGTCCTCTGCCACCCAAGAAGTCAATGGGAGGGGTTATTGGACTTCAGGCTCCATTAAACCCACAAGGAATGGGCCGGGTATTTCCTACTGTGTAAATGGGCAGGCTGTGTGGAGCACGGCCAGGATTCTGACTTCAATGTCCAAAGCTGTCTACACTCAACTGGTGTTGCACTAAAACGGGAACCCAGCTCCCCATGCAACTTGTGGCCAGACCTCCAGGTAGCCCCAAGAGAGGTCAGTTTCCTCAGCACTGTGGCTGTGAGGCTTGTGATAGTAACAACTCAAGGCACAGAGTAGTGGAGCTCTAGGGTACACTTTCAAATGTCCCGAGCCCAGCTGCAGAAGCACTGCCGAACTTGTGCTCTGGTGCGATGGGTCTCTGGCAAGGAACTGTCCCCTTAGAGGGTAGTCAGCTAGGTTCTCGCCTGTCCATCCCCACAGCTATACTTACCCTCTGCCTGGGTGCTGAATCTCTGGAGAGGGCATATCACCTGCGGCCTGTGTCCCAAGCTGCCCCACTTTCCCTGGGCCTGGAGCTCAGAAAACATGGGGGAGAGCCCCAAGGGGGAGCTGAATCCTGGCCAAAGGATGTCCCATCTGCCATCAGCAGAGAACCTTGCTAGACTGCTCCCTCTGGGAAATACCTATGTCTATTAGGTAGGACTTATCCTTAAGGTTTAGGAACCTTAGCTCCTTTAGGCACAAGCTCTGGGCACAACTTTTTAGCCACTCGATACTTCCTTTTTCTAGGGGACCATCATGCATCTACCGAACTACACACACACACACACACACACACACACACACACACACACACACACACACACACACACACACACAGAAACACACACGTGGTACACAAGGACCGTGACTTCTGCCTCTCTCCCATCCTGCACTGATCTTGGCATTTTTTGCCTTTTCCATCCTGAGGGGAGCTCCCTATCTAAGCAAGGAATGACTCCACCCCTGCCATTGTCATTAGCACCTGAGAAGTGAGGCGACTGCACTCTATATACTCTGACATGTGACTCTCCCATAAGCAGCACACCCGGAAAGATCCCTGTCTCTCCTCTTCTCAGTCCAGTGGACTACACACACACCTACTCAGACACACGGCCATGCAATCTCCTTCACGTATGCATGCACACAGTCCCAGCAGATACAGAGATCTCATGCACACATCACCACATGCACCCAACACCCTCACACAGACACAGTGGGCCTCCACTCTCATGCATGCTCTCTGTGAAATCCCGCTCATGAGCCTCACTATGGTCCACAAGTCCCACTTGCTCTTTCCACTCTCCCATCTTCCATTTTTACACACTGTCTATGACAGAGCTTTTGTACAAAGGGGTGATGGGATGGGAGGCAGGAGAGGGCATTTTGGCAGTGACCCGGAGAAGTGGGTTCCTCCTGTGTTCTCCTGGAACAGGGGCCGTTACCCTGACTGTGGACATTCTCATGGGTGGTAACTAACCAAGGAAAGGACACATCTCTGAGAGCAAGGGACCTGGCTGGAGGTCTTCACGACTGGGACACACTCTACAGGAGCCAATGGACTCTCTGGGGCTCACATGGCTGTCATTTCCCTACCTTTCTGCTCGGTCCTATGGATTACTGAACACATAACAAGACGGTCTCTTCCACCTCCTTCCATTCTCTGCCCAGGAAGGGACACAGCCTCTACACATGTTGTGCCCTGCCTTACCCTATTCGTGCACAACTCCCCCACACACTAATTCATAGCAGCTCGGACAGTCCCAGTCAGGTCATCTCCACTTTTTCCCTTACCAAGTCCCCCATAATAGAAAATATTCCTTTGGATAATGACAGCCAGCTTACATGAAAGGTGCTCTAAGGGGTAACAGGAGCTTTGCAAATGAAGTGGGATTTCCACACTCCATGACATACCACTTCCTGAGGCCAAGTACAATGAATGACTCAAATTCTCCAGAATCATATTGTCAAATGAAGGTTAGAATCTACGTTGTCATGGATGATGTACCTCCCCACAATGTTACTCTGTATTAGGACAGTCCCTCTCAGAGACCTAGGTTTGTCAGCCTGTTAGTTTTTTGATGGGCAACCGCACTCTAAATAAGGCATTGGACATGGACATATCTACCCTGGAATATTAAACATCAGTCCCTCTCATAATAAGTCCTAGCCAACTCTTCTGCTCCATCTTCCATTAGGATTAAAGGGCTTTACCACAGGCTCCTCTACTTGAATTCATGGCCCATCACTTTCAACTGAAAGATGAGGCATGAAATAAATCTTGGAAAGTGGGAAACAAATCCAACCTAGCTGGAAGTGCTTATATGAATGCTTGTAACCACTCAAACTGCTGTACAGACTGCTGACATGGGATGGACTTATTTCACTGAAGACAATGGGTCGGAAACTGAGACTCTGAATGGTAAGGGAAGGGGTTTATGAGAGGTATATAAGACACATTTAGACGCATTAAAGTTAACCATAAAAGATTAGCCAGGGTATACAAGGAGAATTTGAGTCTGGTCCTGCATGTGAAAAATACTATGTTTCGGGGAAGCAGTCAATAGAGATGGGACAATTCCAAAAAGGATGAGTGCCTCCAACCTAACCATTTAACTTAGTAATTAATCCAACTAGTGCTGTACTCCTCAAACAGAAATCTGTAGCCTGTCATGTCTTATTATGTGAGCTTAGAAAGCCAGAGGTTGTTTCCCCAGGCAGATAAATAGGTTTATTGATAGCATCCATCTCTACATTCAGGAAGACATCAAACCTCAAGGGACTTGGGTCTTGGCACACTGGGCTACTCAGATTTGGGGATGGAACGCCGACACACGGATCATTTGATAACTAAACTGCATCTGTCTCACATTATTCTACTGAGTATTTTCCAGAATTTAAAGTCTAATCCCATGCTTCTAACCAGTAACATCACACTCACTTCAGGGTAGGACACAAGAGCAGCACGTGGAACACATGGATTAGGAGCCGATGGGACAACAACTAACCCAGTAGGATGGATGTCCCTTAAACCAGTTGATGACCTCATCAGTAGTATGCCTCCACCAGCCACAGGGCAATGAAGGCCTTCAATTTCTCCCAGTAATGATCCCAAGCAAAGTTAACCTCAAAGACCTTACACAATACATTGAACTCTAGACTGAATATGGAGATATTAATGCTTTGGTGCAATGGTTCAAAATCTTTGTGCAGAAGCTTAACAAAAGCAACTGTTATACTTGTGCTCGAGGAAGGCCACAGGGACCAAAAGTTTCATTTTCTTATGGATGGGGTACAGACCCTGCAGGATTGAGTTTCATGATGGCACTCGATCAGTCATGGTTGCCTGGGGAAATAAGCCCTGCAAGATCTTGACATTGCTCTTTCACACACTACAGAGGGCAGAACCAAAAGTCATTCCGTTTTCCATCACAGGGAGAGACAAGGAATCACTCATCGTGTCTTGCACGATTCGGGGAACAACTCAACTAACCTGTGGAATCTGGGCTAACCTGTTTGCACAGCCTTCATGCCCGTGGTGAACAGAGCCACAATCATTCTAAATTGCGCCTCCCATGGGCAGAATTTTGGTGGTACTGTTTAGAGAAGAGCTTACATAACTTGTGACCATGCAATTGGATCAGAATATGGGCATTGGTACAATTGGCCATTCCATTCACTTTGACGTCCTAAGAAATTGATAAAGAGAGTGACATCCACCACAGAAACCAGACGGCATGACACGGATTTTATTTTTATCCCCACATGTACATGGATGTAACAGGAGTCCCACAGGGTAAAGGGTGTCTCCAATGAATTGAAGAGGAAGAATCAGATAGTTGCTGGATTTCAGTCAACACATTTCTGTTTGATTACCATTGACAAGAAAGTGGGCTGGATTAAAAACTTCTGCTAAAATCAGCAATGGTTTGTCAATTCCACTGGGGCTGTACATCAAGGAGTAGCCATTCATTTATATCCTACCACTAGAATGCATGGGGCATGGAAGAACAGGATAGCCTTAGATATGCTGGCAGAGAAAGAGGGAGTGTTTCATTAGTGTTGTGTCAAGAGACCAGGCTTGTAACTTTCTCCCCAACAAGACTGCCCCACTTGACACCATCAGCAAAGCTTTGAATGGACTACAAACTCTAGCCAATGAACTAGCATAAATATCACTGATTAATGACCCTTTTAGTGATGTTAATATAATCCAACCTACATCCACACAGAAACACCCAGAATAATGTTTCAGCATATAACTGGGCACGGTGTCCCACTCACGTTGGCACATAAAATTAACCATCACGATTATATTCCTCAGATAAATCTATGTTTTGCAAAAATCAACATATCTGTCCATTTACATATTGAATAACATTCCAATCTGTGAGTACCCCACAGGTTGTTTATCTCTTCTCCTGTGGACGGAGCCCTGGATCACTTCCGATTTGTGGCTATCAGGAGTGATGCCACTCAGGCACATATGTTTAAGTATTTGCAAGAAGAAATCTTTCATTTCTGTTGGGTAAATGTGTATGAGTGGGGATTGCTGGGTCATAGGGTATGTGTACAGCTCACAATGCAATGACTGTCAAGTTGTGTTTTTCCTTAAAACAGTGGGTTTATATTTGAAATTTGCACAAGTAATCTAGGAATGTGCTAGCTCATCTGTATTCTCAACGAATTCTTGGGACTTTAGGGGTTTTCTCATTCTATCAGTGTCTAAAATTATATCCCTGTGGTTCCAATTTGCATTGTCCTGAGAACTAATGATGGTAAATTAATTTCTATGTCTTCAACAGTATTTTCATATATTTTGTAACGTGTTTTTATTTCCAAACTTGAAGCATATTTTTATAATACTTTAATAACAATCTTCGAGTTGTCAGTGTACTTTACCTATTGTGAATATAAATTGTTTTACATGTGTGTACATATTCCAAAGGTTTTCTCCCAATCTGAGGCTTGACTTTTTATATTTTCTGGCTGTTTTCATTAGAAGAGAATAAGTTTTCAATTTCGATGCCATTCAATTTCTCTGTGTTTTTTCTGTACAGTTTGTTCGTGTGCTATCTTTCCCTTCCATTGGTCAGAAGATAATTTCCTATAGAAGCCTTATTTTTTCCTTTTACATTTACGTCTATGAGTTCTCTTGGTTTACTCTTTGTATATTGCATTAGGAGGGACTGATATTTATGTATTACCCATTTGTGTAGCCAATTGTCCAAACACTATTTTTTATAAAGCTCTCCATTCCCCCATTAAATTGCCTTGTCATCTTTGATGAAAATCAATTGGCAAACATGCATGGAACATTGACTGCTGTCTTTGTTCATTTCCCTGGATCCATATGTTCATTCCCATATCAACACACCCTATATTGGTTCGGGCAAATTTCATTGTGAGTCCTGAACACAGGCAATGCAAGGACTCCAACTTTGAATGAATTCACAAAATTGCCTTGATAAAATCTTCACATTAGCTCAAGTTATCAATGTATTTAGTTGTAGTTTGATGATTCTATATGTACGTCAATGGATATGCATATGAATATGAAGAAACAGCACCTTCTTTATGGGACCTGCATAATCATCTCTTTAAATTTCCTTTCTTAAACATTATGACTCTGTGAGTCCCCCTGTTTGATTAAGTGCACTAAATGACTGTCTGCAGAGCATGTCATGATCTTACAGTTCGTGAGTCTAAGACCCATTTTGGGCTGTGCAGACAGCTTATAGCCTGGAGCCTTCATTGCATTCTGTGTCTTCTGTCTCTGCCCCTCCCCGACTCAGGTTTGTTCTCTCTCGCAAAAGGAAATAAACATTAATAAATAAATCATCCTGTGTCTTTCCGTAGTCTCTGTGCATGTGCTTTCTGAGTGATGGCAGGTATAGTAGTTCTCTACGTTGAACTACTGTCACGTCACATCACTTCTCGTCGTCATCCACAGAGAATCTCTGCCTCTGACTCGAATCTTTGTCCCATATTCTGCTCTCAAAACAATCTCCTCAACGCTTTACCAATTGCATTCCATTAAATCCAGCCTCCTGTTGTCAACCCTGATATTCTTCACCATAAGGAAAGCACCTGAGGTCTGATCTTGTCAGAGCTTAGGATCAGAATAATCCCCATACCA
This sequence comes from Cryptoprocta ferox, assembly GCA_028646485.1. Taxonomy (NCBI): domain Eukaryota; kingdom Metazoa; phylum Chordata; class Mammalia; order Carnivora; family Eupleridae; genus Cryptoprocta; species Cryptoprocta ferox. Next base: position 2,269,985 of record JAQQST010000022.1, on the reverse strand, counting down.
CCTGTACAAATGTCACTGCACATTTTGATGGCATCTTGACTGTGTCAGAGGAAATTCTGTTTCCTCTAGGCTATCCCTGGATATTTTGTTCTGCCTTAACTTTTCCTAAATCTTGTCAGCTGTAATGAAACATCCCCTCCCGTCAAGACATACCTTTGTCAAAGTAAACCATGAAGGATGGTTTGCTTTCATCTTCAATTATTTATTTTTAATAGAGGCTGAAAGAACAAAAAGGTGTGTTGAATTTGGATGCCCTATTGTGAAGGACAGGGATGCAAAGTTATCTGTGAGGGTGAGATGAGCCACAGGGATTGCAATTGAAGCTCAGAGGAAACAGTGGAAGAAGAGGAGCTTTGTTCTGGAAGGAATGACAATGGAGTTCAGATTAAAGGAGCAGGAATTCAGAGAATCAAGGAGAGCCTGAGCAGCATATTGTGATTCTGAGCAGCCTCCCCAACTCCACAGCATTTTGTAAGTAGCCTCAGTCCTGTTATTTGTCATCAAAAATTTCACACACACTACACACACACACACACACACACAAACACACACACGTGGTACACAAGGCCCATGACTTCCACCTCTCACCCATCCTCCACTGACGTTGGCACTTTCTGCCTTTTGCATTCTGAGGGGAGTTCCCTATCTAAGCAAGGAATTTCTCCGCCCCAGCCATTACCATGAGCAACGCAGAAGAGATGTGACTGCACGCTCTATATTCTAGCTTGTGACTCTCCCATAAGAAGCACATCCACAAAGATCCCTGTCTCTCCCCTTGACTGCCCATGGACTACACACACACTCACTCAGACACACTGCCATTCAATCTCCCTCACATATGCATGCACAAAGTCCCAGCAGATACAGAGGTCTCATGCACACACACCCACATGCACCCAACACCCTCACAGAGACTCATTGGACTTCCACTCTCACACATGGTCTCTCTGCGAAATCCTGCTTATGAGCCTCACTACAGTAAACAAGTCACACTTGCCCTATTCCCTCATGCATCTTCCATTTTGACACACTATCTCTAACAGAGCTTTGGGCCAAAGGGGTGATGGGATGGAGAGGCAGGTGAGGGCATGTTGGCAGTGACCCACAGAAGTGGGTTCCCCCTGTGTTCTCCTGGAACGGGGGCCCTTACCTGTAACCCTGACTGTGGGCATTCTCATGGACAATAACTGACCAAGGCAGGACACCTCTCTGGGAGCAAGGGACCTGGCTGGAAGTCCTCACTACTGGGTCATACTCTACAGGAGCCAATGGACTCTCTGGGGCTCACTTGACAGTCCCCTCCTTACCTTCCTGCTCGGTCCTATGGAATAATGAACACATAACAAGACGGTCACTTCCACCTCCTTTCATTCTCTGCCCAGGAAGGGACACAGCCTCTACACATGTTGCACCCTGCCTTTCCTATTCGTGCACAACTCCCCCACACTGTAATTCATAGCAGCTTAGATGGTCCTACTCAGGCCATCTCCTCTTTTTATCTTCCCGTGTCCCCTGTAAAAGTCACACACAAACACAGAAGGATTCATTGCTTCCTGGAGTTCTCATTCATTGTCATTTCAGAAATGTAGTGGATAAACTTCAAGTCTGCCAGGTGTGATCTTTTCCCATATGTGAGTAGCCAAAACATCCTGGATATGTTCTAGATGGGAAAACATTGAAATTCTGTGATGTTCAGATCCACACAGATGGAGGGACAGTGACATTTGGGAGGACATGCAGACATGGGTTCTTCCACACGTGGTATGCTCACACACACACACACACACACACACACACACACACACACACACACACACACACACACACACACCAGACAGGCAATCAACAGCAGGCTGCAATAGATGAACAGAAATAAAACCACTGATAAGCAAGGTGCAGTCAAAAGTGGCCTCACCCTTTAGGGATCCCTCTCCATTTCCTCAGTCAGGGACTCAAATGCAGCCCCCAAATAGCCATGGCCATTTTCCCCGAATGGACAGGTGGCTGTGGAAGGACGTGGGGTGGAGAGACACATGGAGGCCAGATGGGGATTCTCATCAGTAGCACTTTTGGGCACATGAGATCCAGTCCCAAAGTCTGGCAGGCAATTCCAAACTGAAGCAGCAGGAGGGGCCCCAAAGTAAGGAGCAGACAGCCATGGCAGGTATTTGTGTTGGAAAAATATTGTTTCCCCAGAGTTGACCCTGGACGTGCAGGCCCTCAGGCCCTCAGCCTTGGGCTTCCAGGGATCCACCTTCCCGATATGAGGCTGTGTGAAGCTCAGTTCCCGCAGGTTCAGTTTTCATCCTCCCACACGCTGATCTTGATCAGGCAACTTACATCCCAGGCTCCTATGATCCACAATTTCCACACCACTGCCCAAACAAACTCCCTTGCCAATACAACACAGCTGTCAGCACCCAGGTACTGGAGTTCTCACCGACATGTCCTCCTCTCAGCTCACTCTCTCCTGGAGGCTTCCTCCCTCAAGTAGTACTGCAGGGGACTGGGCCACAGGTCCTACATGATGATCTATTTGGGGAACAGGCCAGTTCAGCATGGGCCTCAGGAAACTCTCCCCTATAGGATGGGGGCCATCCACATCCCCACTGCTGAGGAAAGCCTCACGGACACCACCTCAGCAATCCTGTTATACTCTGGGCAGCTGTTGTCACAAAGCCAGTTCAACAAGTCCAGACTGGTGATGTCATGCCTGCAGACAGGAGGTCCATGTTCATAATCTCAGAACCAGTCGATTGGAGAGGAATGAGACTCATGATAGCCTGCAGGAACAAACGAATAGAGGGAGGAACCTGATGGCTGACTCATAACTCACCCCCTTCCCCACCATTCATCTGCACCATTCTCTGCAGGCCTCGCCCCCACACCATTCTGGGACCCAACCCCTACCAGCAAAGTGAAGATGGTACTCCTTAATGATCACTGATTTCTGGAAGAATGAGTTGCCCACAAAGAAAATCTTCAACCTGCAGTAGTATTTGGGATGGCCCACATCCTGCACCTGTGGGAAGAAGAAGATAGTCATCCTAGGGGTCCTCATCTGTCTGCCTGTTGTGTGGTGAGCAATATGGCTTCATCCTCTCCTACACAAGTCCCAGTCAAACCGGGCCTGTCCCCAGCTGCAGTCTTTCCACTCTGACCTCAAAACTGATCAGGTAGCTGAGCACATCCTGGTCTCGGGCACCGATCATGCCTGATAACTGGGGGTGATTCAGAATCGGTGTTGGATCAAGGATCCTTGCTTCCAGTTGCCATGGAAGGAGAGCGAAGTGCAGACAGTGATGTGCTGGTGGTTGGAAAACATCCTCCCCAGTGTCCCCAGTTTCATTAATAAAGGTCAACGGAGTCTGCAAGCCAAGTGTCAGTATCAGAGACCTAGTGTTGAATTTCCCGGTGCCAGTAATGTGGCCACCGGGGAATACATGAGAAATTGAACTCAGGCATTGATATCAGGTCCTTAAATGACAAAGCTGAAACTATTGGGTCAAGGTGTGACACCACACTAGAAACAGAGCACTGACTTCTGCCCAGAGAGGTGAGGCAGAGGAGCACCTGCTAATGTCTCCCATATGGGGATACAGCTGATTGGTTATTTGGGATCGTCAGGCGGCTGGGCCTGGCCCAAACACCTTCCACCAAGGCCACATGTGCACACCTTTTACTACCTCTGACTCAAACCCTCTACAGCAGCAGACACAGATTTTGAGGTGTCGTCACCATGGGCCCATATTGGCCCCCAAGGCTGGGGGGTTCCAAGAGAATGCAGCTGCAAACTGCTTCCCATTGGCATCAAGGCTTCACCTGCTGGGACTAGTGCAAGAGCCCTGTGCTGATACCAACCTATCCATGTCCTTCAGTTGCCCAAGCATGGGCTAGGGGAGGAAACTTGGTGAGTCATGGGGGAAAGAGTCAAGATACATGGCAATCCTCCATGAAGAGGGTCATGAACCTCCATGAAGAAGGTTGTGAAAGGACAGTGGCCTGAGGGATGCAGGGGCTCTGGACTTGGCTGAATGCTGCAGCCCTTCATGGTGGGACAGCAGCACCCAACCAGTCAGGAACCCCAGTCTGGGTCTCAGCCAGGGATGGCTTGGTGTGGAATAGTTGCATGGAGAAAGGGAGCATGAAAAAGAGACATCTGCCACAGAGGACGTGGAGGAGGGGAGGCAGCATCAGAAAGAGATGCAGGAGCAAGAGGACAAGTGGGAGGAGGATGCGACAGGGAACATGACCCAGCAGCCACAGATGCCGAAGCCCCAGAAGCCAGAGCTGCACTCTGCTACAGCCAAGGACCACCTGAGTGCGCTGGAGTTGCTTCAGGAAGAGCTCCACTCTCTGATTGCTCCAGATGCTAGGGCCTAATGGTGGCTGAAGCTCAGGATTATTCCAAAGCGGAGATCTCACCTGGATCAGAGAAGGGCTCACATCAAGTACATCCCTGGCATCTGGGCCTGGACCATATCCTTCATTCTGCTGGTGGGGGTTGCCTAGGGCAGTGTGTGGGGCTCCAGGTGTAGGGAAAGCATCAAGGAGATAGCTACCAGGGAGGGAGTTGGGAGAAAGGCCCCTGGGGTTGGGAGGGGACCTGGCTCAAATGCATGCCTTTGGCATGTGTGGTGGTTCGCAGGAGGGGAAGTTTGGGTCCTCACAGCTGACTTGTCTTCAACTGGGCCAAAAGTGTGTTTAAAGGTTGATCAAATATTATGTGGGGCAGAATGCAAGTGTGACCACTCTACAAAAGTTAGAATAGTACAAACCCCCTTTCCCCTGAGTTCAACAGTGGAAATAAATGTTTTTCGGCAAAAGTGGTGTGACTCAGAGGTCTCACGCCCATCTCAAGCATTCACAGCTTGTGTATTTTTTCAAATTCTTCAGTGAAATGATACTCTTTTGGACACATACACATGGCTTTTAATGTAAGCATGTCACCACCATATGCCAGCGAGTAGGAAGGTCAGGCACAATCCAGATGGGTAATAAGCTACCTCCACAGACCCTAACACACACACACACACACACACACACACACACACACACACACACACACACCTGCTTAGTCTGTCTCTGTGTCTCACAGGCATGTTCAGAGTTACCACCCCCCAGTCAGGATGTCAGAAGCTGCAGTGCCTTGCAGGATCATGAGGAAGATGGATCTAGGCAGGTGACAAGTGTATGCTCCCAGGCAGCAGGAGAATCAATAGGCTCCCAGGTAGAATAGCGGAGATGATGCTCATTGACCTGAATGAGAATTTGGATCATGCTCTCCTGCAGGATGACTGACATTATGCTCCCTAAGAGGATAATGGAAGACTGTGTTCAAAAGCAGGATGATGAAGTAGGGCTTTGAGGCTGGATGGCTGAGAATATACTCAGAGGTCCTATGACAAAACATCACTCTGAGCCAGGATGGTAGAAGTGACACAACAAGAAAGGGTGATGGAAATGGCCCTTCGAGGCAGCAGGACAGAGAAGGACCTCCCAGATCGCATAACAGAGGCTGTATTCCCATGCAGAAAACAGAGCTGGAGCTGCCAGGCAAGATAGAAGAAATTGGACTCCCACCCACTTGAGGGAATGGCACTCCCAGGCTGGATGTCAAAGAAAGGGTGCTCCAGGTTGGATTAATGAAATCAGGATCCCATGCAGAATGATGTATCTCAAGCTCCCAGGACTGAGGAGCGTAACTTGCTCCAACAAGGATGAGGGACAATTTGATCTCAGGATGAATGACAGACATTATGCTTCAGGCACGATGACATAAAAGACACACCGAGACAGGAGAATGTATAACGCTTTCTAAGACCGGATGGCAGAGATTCCCAGCTCTTGTAAGGTGAAGGAGATTGTGCTCCAGACAGGATGACATATATCATACTCCCAGGTAGGATGACGTAGGCACTGGTGTCAGGTGTGATGAGAGACAAAGTGCCCCTAGGCAGGAAGACAGCTACAGGTCTCCAGATAAGATGAATCAAATCATGCTCCCAGGAATGATGATGTATGTTGAGCTTCCAGGAATGAGGAGGAATACTTCACTCCCTAGCAGTATGCTGGAGTCCATGCACCCAGGCAGAATGACAGACACCGGGCTCCAGATAAGATGAATCAAATCATGCTCCCAGGAACAATGATGTATTTTGAGCTCTCAGGAATGTGGAGGAATACCTTGCTTCTTAGCAGTATGCTGCAGACCATGCCCCATGGCAGGATGACGGCTACAGGGCTCCAGATAAGATGAATCAAATCATGCTCCCAGAGAAGATGATATATGTTGAGCTCCCTGGAATGAGGAGGAATACTTCACTCCTGAACAATGTGGTGCACACCATGCCCCCAGGCAGGATGACAGCTACAGGACTCTAGATAAAAGGAATCAAATCATGCTCCCAGGAATCAGGAGGAGTGCCTCGCTCCCTAGCAGTATGTTGCAGACCATGCCGCCAGGCAGGACGACAGGTTCAGGGCTCCACATAAGATGAATCAAATCATGCTCCCAGGAACAATGACGTATGTTGAGCTCCCAGGAATGAGGAGGAATACCGCGTTTCTTAGTAGTATGCTGCAGACCATGTCCCCAGACAGGATGACAGCTACAGGGCTCCGGATAAGATGAATTAAATCATTCTCCCAAGAATGATGATGTATGTTGAACTCCTCAGAATGAGGAAGAATACCACGCTCCCTAGCAGTATGCTGCAAACCATGCCCCCAGGGAAGACGACAGCTACAGCGCTCCATATAAGATGAATCAAATCATGCTACCAGGAACGATGATGTATGTTGAGCTCCCAGGATTGAGGCAGAATACCTCGCTCCCTAGCAGTATGCTGCAGAGAATTCCCCCAGGCAGAATGAAAGATACTGGGCTTGCAGGCAGGTTGAAAAACAGGGTGCTCCCAGATATGCTCGTTATATTTCTCCCTGGCAACATAACAAAAATCATGTTCTCATGTAGGGTGAAGGAGATTGTGGTCCAGTTAGGAAGAAGGTTGTTGTGTTCCCAGGCAGAATGATGGAGATTGTGCCTGAAGGCAGGTGAATGTTGGTGCTCGAAGGCATTTTGTTGGAATCCATGCTGGAATCCAGAAAGAGTGATGAACATGGCTCTCACATGCAGCATGACAGAATGCACGCCCAGGCAGAATGACATAAATTATAACTGACACAGCATCATATGTATCATGCTATCAACGGGGATAATGGAAGTGGTAATCCCAGAGAGGATAACAGAGAGTGCACTGCAAATGAAGAAGACCAGTATTGCACTACAAGAAAGCAAGAGCAAGATATTCCTCTCAGGTGGGATAACATAGTCTACCCTCAAGGGTAGATTATTGGGATGGTTCTCCCAGGCAGAATGACAGACAGGGGGCTTCCAGGGAGAAAGCCATGGTTCCAGGCTCCAGGCAGAATCAAAAGATTAGACAGGATGTTCTGAATCAGGACGACAGAGAGAGCACTGCTAGGGAGAATGAAGTAATAAGTGCACCCTGGTGAGACATCAGAGGCCGCTCTCCCAGGCACGAAGACATAGGTAATGCTCCCTAGTTAGATGATGGAATGTGCTCCACAGGAGATAATGGGGACCGCGTTCTCCAGTAAGATAAGGCAGATTGGGATCACAGGCAGGATAACTCAGACTGTGTATCAATGATCATAAAATAATGTGCTGCCAGGCAGCATCATGGAGTCTGTGCTCCCAGGAAGGATGAAGATCTCACTCCTACACAAGCGGATTTGGGTTTCCAGGGGGGCTGAAAAACAGGCTCCCAGGCTGGATAACAAGGAGGGCGCTCCAGGAAGTTTGAAGGAGCTCATGATCATACGCAGAATTAGGGAAAGCTCTTCAAGGAAAAATGAGAGAAGCGACACTCTAAAGCACAACTGTAGAGTTGGAGTTCCCAGAAGGATGAGGTACACTGCATTCCCAGTCAGGGTGCGGGAGATCATAATCCCAGGTATGATGAGGAATATAGCAGCCACAACACGTGATCCCAGGTGGATATAGGGATCATGTTCCCAGAATGGATTCTCCTAGGCAGGATGACATAGATCATGCCCTTAGTCAGGAAGGTGGGAATACTGTTTCCAGAGAGGATGACATGTGTCAGGTTCCCAGGAAAGAGGACGTAGGATGTGTTCCCAAGTACCAGTACAGATATTGCATTCCCACAATGGATGCCAGAGACAAGGCTCCCAGGCAGGATGACTGAGTTCACAGTAACAGTGGGAATGACAGAAGATATTCGAAAGCAGCATGTAGGATGGTGCATTTCCAGGCAGGATGAAGGAGGGTTTGCTCCTAGACAGAGAGAGAACACATCTCTCCCAGGCAGAATGACACGCACTGCTCTCCCAGGGAGGAAGGATATCACGCTTCCCTGGCAGGATGAATGAAAGCACACACTCCCAGGCATTATTAAGATGATGCTCTCAGGCAGGACAAAGCATAGCAAGTTCCCAGGAAGGATGACAGAGACAACCCTCCCAGGAAGGATGATCGTGATTGTGCTCCCAGACATGATGTCCAATGTTGGGTTTTCAGGAAGGCGGACAGAAATCACACTAACTGGCAGGAGAATGGACACCACACACCCAGGCACGGTGGCGGAGACTGTGCCGCCAACCAGATTGAACAAGAAGGCACTGCTGGAAAAGATGACAAACAGTTTGTTCCTCAAATGATGACTGTGACTGTGCTCTCAGTCAGGATGACACATACAGCTTTCTATGGCAGGATGAAGCCGACTATGCTCCCAGGCAGGGTGAGGAGATGGTGCTTCCAGACAGGATCACAGATACACTGCTCCTAGGGAGGATGATGGAGATAATGCTCTCAGGTAGGATGAGGGAGACAGCTCCTTCAGGCAGGATGAAGGAGATCATATTCCCAGTCCTAATGAAGGACACATTACTCCCAGGTGAGAGGAAGCATGTCTCACTCCCAGGAAGG
>JAQQST010000022.1:2201291-2260511 GCA_028646485.1 Cryptoprocta ferox | reverse complement strand
TTTTTGGAATTGTCCCATCCCTTTTGCCTGCCTCCACAAAACATTGTATGCCTCAGATGTAGGCCAGACTCAAATTCTCCTTCTATACCCTGGCTATTCTTTTATGGTTACCTTTAATGCGTCTAGGTTTGTCTTAAATACCTCTCATTGTCCCTCTACCTTACCATTTAGTGTCTCTGTTACCGACCCCTTGACTTCCATGAAATAAGTCCATCCCATGTCAGCAATCTCTACAGCAGTTTCAGTGGTTACAAGCTTTCATACAAGCACTTCCAGGTAGGTTGGAATTTTTCCCTCTTTCCAAGATTTATTTCCTGCCTCACCTTTCAGTTCAAATTGATGCACCATCAATTCAAGTAGCAGGGCCTGTGAAAGGAGCCCATTTATCCTAATGGAAGAGGAGCAGAAGAGGGGGCTAAGACATATTATAAGAGGGACGGATGTTCAGTATTCCAGGGTAGGAAAGTCCAAGTCCAATGCCTTAGGTAGATGCGGTTGCCCATCAACAAACTAATAGGCAGACAAACCTAGGTTTCTGAGAGGTGCTGTTCTCATACAGAGTAACAAAATGGGGAGGTACATCATCCATGGCAACATAGTTTCTCCCCTTCATTTGACAATACGTTTCTGTGGAGTTTGGGTCATTCATTGTAATTGGCCTGAGTAAGTGAAATGTCATTAAGAGTGGAAATCCCAGTTCATTTGCAACGCTCCTGTTACCCCTTAGATCACCTCCCACGACAGCTGGCTGCCATGATCCACAGCAATATATTCTATATGCCCCAATCGAGGGATTATATTTTCAAATGCAGTCTTGACTACAGACCCAGCTGTGGCAGTAGTGGAGAGATAGGCCTCTACGCATGCAGTAAGATGATCTATCTACTACCACAGCCAGATGTTTTTGTTTTCCCACCTTTGGAATTTCAGACAAGCCTATCTGGATGCTCTACAATGGCTCCTCAAACCTAGAGACTTGCCTCTCTAAGCGAATTTCTAACAGCCTATAATTTAATTAACTGACAGATATGACAACTCGTAGAGACTTGTTTGGCAATAGTATAAGTGCCCGTACAGACCTAAGATTAATAAGGTATCACCCAGGACTGCATTCCCTAAAGGCTTCCCACATGCAACATAACCATGAACTCTCTCATGATGGGCCTGTTGAGCACTTCCCTTCCCTCTGGAAAAAACCGTCCTCCCTCCCCATCTGGCATTGCTCCTAGTTCTTTCATTTCCTTTATTTTTTCCTCAATGAACTAGGCCTTAATGTGCCCATGGGTAGAGTAGGGATGAAGCTCAGGAGTCTGAGTCCATATTTCAGTGTGGTTCTCTGGCAGTGTCATACACAAGGGGATTCCCTATTCCCTGAAAGGAATATCCCTTCTCATGAACTGCTACAAGTACTATAGCTATTTTGGCAAGAAGAAAGAGACATTCCTGAAGCTCTTTGATCAGTTTCCCCATGAACCAATTCCTTCCCCTCACTCTTTATGAGATCTTTTTCATTCCAGAATTTCCCAAACTGTGCACGACTCCAATGAAAAACTTGGAATCGGTATAGATGATCCTATTCTCTTCTACAAGCCACATGAAAGCCTGATTAGAGCAAATATTTACAAATGTGGACTGACTTACTGTTGGCAATCTCCCTTTTTTGCACATAGACAGCTTTTCCCCATTGAGAACAGTGTACCCATTATGCCTTGTATCAGTGATCATTTGGGAGGAATCTTTCTGAAAATGTCCCTAAGCCCACTAGGATTGACACGGACTCAAATCTGGTCTAATCCAGCCTGAAAATCAGTTATGTTTAAACAATTGTGAAAAAATAAAAAATAAAAATAAAAATAAACAATTGTGGCTCAATCCCCCAGATCGTTTGGCTTTCCTGCACTCAGAAAGCACTGGTTGGCATCTGGAGTCCAGATTAAGTCACCTTTCTCCAAAATTATGGCCTCATATGTTAGAGTGCAAAATTGCTTCAGCCAATTCCCCCCAGCTTAGAATAACTCGGAGATTATAAGGTTTCCCAAGGAATAGGTTTTCTCCAAAAGTGCTCTTCCTGCTCTATCCTCTAGCAGGGAAATGGCTGCTACAGCTTGCTACATTCTAGCCACCACCTAGACACACAAACTATTAGCTTGGACACGTATACACCTCGTTGTCTATTCCACTCCCATTTGTTCAACCACTATAAGGTTATCCCCCCCACGCCCTCTAACCACCATGTCTACTCTGACATATAAGTGGAAAGCTCTCTCCAGCGACGGAGGTACCCAAATCACATCTGTGGTTAATGTGTGCTTTAATCTCTTTGGCAGCCCAATTGAGGGAGACTGGGATACCCCTCCAGTATTCTCTGATATAAGTCTTTACTCCTCCGAGCATAAAAATGAATCCACAATGTTCAGTAGCCTAATAAACCTAAACGTTTCCACAGATCCCTCTTTGGAGGCTGTGGTAGCCAATTATTCCAGCTATTCTTTCAGAATTCTTCTTTCAGTTGCGTTCACTGATTACGTGCTCTTCATAGTGTCCTTCCCATTCCACAAAGGGCAACATGCTTTGAAACCCCCTGAGCCCGTGTTGTCCTAGGAAGTTAAGCGAATCTATCATGGCCTTGGAAACTTTGGCTAGATCTTCTGCTGAAATCAGGAATTAATGTACACATCATTAAGATTTTGTGTCCCTTGGGGGCAAAGAGTTTTCTAGGATAGATTCCAGGATTTCACTAAAGTAATTGGGGCCTCAGAAAAGCACCCTTACCAGGATTCTCCCATTAAGGGGCAAAGAGATCTCTGTTCTCTAGGTTTAGGGAAAGGGCCCCATGTATGTTTCACATTCACTATAGTAAACCTTTTATGATTGTAAGGAATTATCTGAGGAGGGTATAGGCATTAGCGACCACAGTGTGTCGGATCAGAGCTATGTGGGTTGTTGAATTTAAGTCTTACTCCAACCTGTAAAACCCTCTGGATTTTATCTTGGGAATACTGGAGTATTGAATGAGGATATACCGATTTCCAGCAAACAGACCTTGATAAGACCCACAATCGCTGGCTGGAGGCATTTAGTTTTTTCCTCTATTTGAATAGGAGGCTGTTCAGCAACCCGTTTCTTCTTGTAAGGGACATTTTGTGGGGGGGGGGATTTGAAGTCTGCTCTGTTTCCCTTCTTAACCTTGCCTCTGGGTGTGTCTTACTTTTTGCTTCCACTGTGAGGAAAGCTATTAGAACTTTAGCTTGGCCCCTCTAGAACTCTATTTTCAAACCCAAATTCATTACAGGTTCCTGCCCATGAGGTTGCCTTCCACCTGAAGGTCGGAAAGGAAAGTCCTATCTGCTTCCTTGGTGTCAGTTCTCACTGTCACGAGTGTTTCCAACAAAAGTACCTGATATCCATCTCTTTTTATCCGTGAAAAAAAAGTTTTTCTGCAGGAGCTTCATCCTTTGTGGCTTAAATATTTGGGAGGAATGGACTGCTCCAATGTGGGCCAAGAAATTGTTGTATCTTCTCCCATGGGTCCCATCTTTAAATGCACCAGGGTTTCCTAGTCTAGTAAGGGGAGTGTATATAAATAGTAAAATAGTATTGATGTTTTAAAAAAGCAAGTATTGATATATATCCCTGTGTGGAGGAACGTAGATGTCTGATGCTCTAATTAACTGAGGGAAAGAGGCTGTCTCACACGGAATATGTTGCCCATTACCAAGATAAAGAGGGTCATAATGCAGTTAAATGTATGGGGACAGAATGTGGATGTCAGTGACCAGTGGCTGGCGGCATGGAAAAATGGGGAGTTCTTTTCAATGGGTACAATTTTTAGTATGTGATTGAAAAACCATTGTTGTTGTTTTTTTTTTCGTGCGTTTTTAAATTAACTTAATACTTTATATTCAGGTTGGATTCCATATAACGCCCAATTCTCTTCCACACTAGTGTCCTCCACCATAACCATCACCCCTCTTCCACCTTCCTCCTCACCTTTCCACCCTCAGTTAGTTTTCAATATTCAAGAGACTCCAAGCTTTGTCTCCCTCCCTCTACCTAACTCTTTTTCCTCCTTCCCCTCCGACGGAGCCCAATGTGTTCCAACCTACAAAAGAATGCCAGGTCTGACCTGAGAGGAATTGATGCTGCTGGTGGATGACAAAAGAGTGGGTCTGGAGCTGTTGGGCCTTGTCTGGTAGGAGGTTGGATTTGTGGTAGGGAACCAGCGGGGCCTGGGGATGCAGAGTATGAACAGAAGAACCACGAGGAGGAAGAGGAGTCGCGGGAACAGAACGGTCAGAAAATGGAACTGTAGGAGGTTAGGAGGAGCATAAGAAAGAAGAGGAGGAGGAGGAAGCAGAGGAGGCGTCAGAGATGAAGGTTTTGGAGCACCAGGAGGATGAGCAGGAGCAGGAGGAATTCCATGAAAAGCAGAAGGAGTCTGAGGTGGAGCACGAGCCAAAACAGAAGGAGTTTTACAGGGAGGAAGAAGAGGAGTTGGTGGAGCAGGAAGAAGATGATCAGGAGCAGCAGGAGATACAAGGGGAAAAGGAGGTGGAGGTAGAGGACGATGAGGAAGACGAGGAGGAGAAGAAGAATGAAGAGGAGGTGAAGGAGGTGCAAGGGATTGGGAGTTGGAGGAAGTGCAGGAGGATTAAAAGGAGGAGGTAAGAAGGGAAAAGAAAACGGAGGAGCAGGTCGAGGACCAGGAGAATGAATAGATGGAGGAGGAGGAACACAAAGAGGAGGAGGAGGAGGAGGAGGAGGAGTAAGAGGAGCAGTCATAACAGGAGAATGAGGAACAGAAGCAGAAAGTGCAAGAGGCCCTGTGGGGGTAAGAAGCACATGGGCTGCAGGTGACACAAGAGAAAAGGAGCCTGTTCAAATCCGGAATCTGTCTTTGCCTGACCTGCCTGAGGCTCTAGAGGCCTTCCAGATAGGGCCTCAGCCCTGATGGATCGATTTTGGTGGCCTCACTCGGGCTCAAACACTGGTTATGCCAGAGGCGGCAGTGTCACCTGGAACAGACTGGAGTCCTTATCCAGGGCATCACTGGCTCAGGTCCAAGTCTACATCCGACAGGATTGTCATAGAGTAATTATGGGGGTGCTGGGTTAGTGCAGGAGGAAATGAATGCAGGTGACATTTCAAGGAGTACAAGACAGTGAGGGTTCAAATCCTTTGTGTAAACATGTGTACATGTGAATCCATCCTAGGATCCCGGCTCTGTAATAGGTGTGGAGGGCTAAGACAGGGCGGAGCAAGGTGTACTTTATGTCACGCGTGGAACTGACAGAAAGCGGTAGTGGAGTTCCAGGTCCGAATGCCAAGTTCCACCAGGGCTTTCAACACAAAATAATCACAAGAGGAATCAGTGTGAGTTCCCATCAGCAAATTGCTGCAGGGTGGGAAGAAAATGGATTCGGTCTAGTCCTTGAACTCAAGAAGGACCTGGAAATGGTGGAGGCTGGACATGCATGGCCTCCTGTGTGTGTCCAGAAGACATGCAGTAACATGAGCCTCCATGAGCCATGATCAGCCTGTGGGGAGGGCAGGACCTCCTGGAGGAGGACAGGTGTCAGCAATGCCTGGCAGCTGCCCTCACTGGTTCTGTGGTCCTTGCAAATTCATGTAGAACAGTCGAAGACTCCGTGACATCCAGAAGATGAGAATCACCTTCAGATGCCTTCAAAGATCACATATCAATTGACACTTGCTTCAGTCTGTGTCCCATGTGAGGCGATTAGGGGGACACTGAGGCCTCTGTGCGTGGATGGGTGTTTGGTGAGGGGACGTGGCAGGAGATGAGATGTATTTCTGAAATCGGGAGGGGACCAGCCTCCTGGCATGAGATTTCACGTTCTGTTCCACCATAAGTTAGCGGCTGGAGGAACCGTAGCTTTCCAGTCATGGATGCAAGATCCGGGACTCACGGGCCAGAACTCCTACCTCTGGACTGACGTCCTTGCTAAGCACTATGTCCTTAGCCTTTCTGGCAAGCAGTCACTGAGTGTATGGACAACAGCTTTGGAGGTTTGAGACTGATCTGTGCTCCAGTCGCTTGTCACATAGTCATCTCCCTGAAGAATATTAAGGTGTCTCCTCCACGTCCCATCAAGTGGTACCTGAATTACGAACAGGAGGCCTAAGGATGCAGGGACCACAACTTCAATCTTGACTCCTTCATCTGGTTTCCAGATGAGAGTTTTGCTGCTCCAGCAGGATTGCTGAGGTGGGGCTCTGCAACATGCACCAGAGGTGACCTTGCTGTGTTCTCCAGCTAATTGGGAAAGGATTCTGATGCCTGCCTTGTTACCCTTGCCACAATAACATAGACAATTAGTGGCCCAATGCCCTGCAGTATTTCAATACGATGAGGACATAAGGGGAAGTGACTGAGATGGACATGGGTGAGGAACATGTGAAGAGTTTGGGCACTGAACTCTTTCCTGCAGGGCCCTGGCACAGTTATTTTGCACATGTTGAAAATGAGGATCAGAGTAGACCAAGGGGCTGACATCAGATCCAGAATGCTTCAGCCTGACACAGGGAGACTGCAGAAGAGCAGACTCAAGAGAGGTTCTTTCCACATGGGGAGGCTGTTTGAGGGCTGTGGGCAAAGACCCATGAATTAGCAAATTTAGACAACCATGCTGGCTGCTTCACCTGTGAGAATTGTCATTCCATGACCACAAACCCCACACTCAGGACAGCAACCACCCCCTTCTATTTTGGCTGGCGTGTTGTGGCATATGTCCCCCTTGCCACGTCTTACTACACTGTCCCTCACTTTTCTGCTTGGAAACACTGCAGCACCCTTTAGTGTGACTGAACAGAAGATTCTCATTGGTCAGGTGTGTGTGTATGGGAGTGTGGCCGCGTGTGTGTCTGTGAGTCAATATGTAAGTGTGTGTGTCCTTGTATCTCAGGGAGCTTCCAGATGTTGAGGAGAGTGGGAAGAAGCCTCACTCCTTAGTGACAGCAAGGGAAAATATTCAAATGTGCACCACTGGTCAAGAAGATTCTCCGGTGTAGGAAATAAGCACAAGTGTGGTGGTGAAATGTGGGGCAGAGGAAGGCTCCTCCATATGTGAACAAATACTGAACAGGGTGTAAACTCCAGAATGTTTGTATTGCATGTGTACTCTCTGTGTGTACGGTTGTATGTGGAAGGGATTTGACTACATTCTGCAACATGAAGGAGTTTGAGTTCTGTGCCTGCAGGTTGGAATTCCATGCAATGGCTGGACCTATGACTTTGAACAAAGGGCTGGTTCATGCTGTGTGGCTGCATGTTGGATGCCATGTCCTAACCAATTGGGTGTGGAATGGGGGAGACCTGGGAAAGGAATTAAGAGAAAGGCCAGTTTCCTGGGTTTCATGTCACTCCTGGGAAAACGAGGATGTTCAGGAAAGGCAGAGGCCAGCAGATCCCAGAGATGCCCAAACTCTGAATGGAGGATGACCATGACTGTCCTCAGGGTATTCTCCATGGCGATGTCCTCTCAGACACATTCAGTGACATGCTTGAGGGATGGAGTTCTCAGTGTCCATTCCCTGTTGCAATACACACATCTCTAAGGGGAGAGGCTTCGGTAGAGGAAAACAGCAACAAAAAATGATTCAAGACCAGCCACGTTTGAAGGAGGGCTGTATGAAGGGAGCACAGGATTGGGAAAAGTGGGAGAGTGGGGGGTGGTTATGACACTTGAGGCTCTGGTTCAGGCAGGGGTGAATGTGCCTAAGGGCAATGTGCAGTGGATGGAGCCCACTACATCCCCAAACTTGTCTGCACACCGCCCAGGTCTTCTGTTTCCCATTCCCTCCAGCTGGCCTCCACATGCTTCTTCACTGACACACACACACACACACACACACACACACACACACACACACACACTCCATCAGAAGTCTTAGTCCTGATAGCCATTTGTGAACTCTGTTTCTGTAATAATCTCAGAGTATGAATGGTTTACCCATCTTCCAAACAGGAAGAAGGGAAAGCATGGGGGGGGGCTATTAAAAGCCAGGAAAAGTCACCCACTTCCATGTGCTCTTTGGCCTCTCCTCATCTGGCAATGAGGTGTCTCAAGCTGGTTTTCTTATGGGGGTGAAATCGTAAGCACAATGGTCAAGAAATCCTGTTAGTGAAGTTTCCATTCTCACACCACCATCAGGTACTCATTGACTCAACATTGCCCCAGGCAAACTGTGCCCCCTCATTTTCTGAGGGGCTTGGCAGAGGTGGCTTCACCCACAGAGGCACCCACCTACGTCTGTGGCCTTAGGTTTCTCTACACAGGACATCCTGTGACAAGACAGAGCACCTGTGACAAGCCTCCCATGCAACAGTTGAGCACTGGATGTGCTCCTTTCCATGTGCACAGCAGTACTCAGAGATACCTCTGCCTAGAGTGGGGCCAAAGACCCACTGTGATAGTAGGGCAGTAGATACAGTTCAGAGTTTTCCCTAGGAGGCTTCCCTCCACCTCCCACTAACATGGCTCTCAGGACAGCAGGTCTAACAGTGAGACTGCCATACTAACCTCCCTACTCCCCACACTACCCCCGTGGTTGTGGCTCCCCATGGAAGATCTCCAGAGGGGAAGAGTCTTCCCTACATCAGCTGTTTCCCAGAGGAGATTTTGGCAGACCAAATACTTGGGGGATTTGTCTCCTTCACATTGTTCGGAATATGGTCTGCTCATGTCAGGTTTGGGATCCAATTGAGATCCATCCATGACTAGGATGAAGGACACAGACATGGTCCAGAAGCCGGCATGCCCTGGATAAGGGCACTACTCTGTTACAGATAATGCTGTCACCGCTGCAATATTTGGAGTGTGAACCCAGAGTGCTCCCGGCTGGCATCTATATTCACAGGCTGCAGCTCTTTCTGAAGGGCCTCTAGGGCCTCCGGCGGTGTCAGGGTAACACGGAGCCCTGACTCTATCTCCACCTTTTCCTCCTGCTTCAGCTACTCCGGTGGTCCTTCCATACATCGGGCCTCCTGCCCTTTCTGCTTCTGTTCCTCATTTTCCTCTTCCTTCTGCTCCTGTTCCTCCCCTCCCAATCCTCTTTGTTCACCCCCTACTGCCTCTTCTACTTCCTCTTCTCCACCTGCTACAATTCCTCCTCCCGCTGCTATTCTATTCTTGTTCTTCCTGCAATGGTTCCAGTTCCTTCCCCTCCTCCTCTTCCGTCCCCGACTCCTCCTTCAGCTCATCCCACGCCTCCTCCTCCCCCTCCTCTTCCCCTTAGTTCTCTTCATCTTCCCCTTCTTCCTTCTCTCCCTCCTCTTCCTCTTTCTTCTCATTCTTATCTTTTGCTCTCCTCCCTCACCCTCTTCCCCTCCTCTTCTTCCTCTGCTGCCACCACCTCTACGGCTGCAAAGGCATCACCACCACCTGTATATCCTGGTGATCCTCCTCCTCCTCTTTCTCTCAGTCCAAATTCTCTTCCTCCCCACACTCTACTTCCTCCTATTTTGGCTGCTGCTTCTCCTTAACTCCCCCTACTGAACTCTTTCTCTTGCTCCTCCTGCCCCCACTCCTCCATCTCAAGCTCTTCCCCCTACTTCTGCTTTGATGTTCCTGATTTTCCTACTTCTCCTCCTCCCTGTCCTGTAGGATCTCAACTTCCTCATTGTCATTTTCTTGGACCTTGTTCTCCCCCTCGTGCTTCAGCTGCTCATCTTCCTCATAACCAGGCAGATCTACATGTTAGTCGCCTCCTCAGTCTCCTCGACGACCAGGCCCAACAGCTCGTCTACCGTCACTATGTCCTCCACTGGCAGCATCAAATTCTCCCCGGCACCAGACACCTCTGTCTCAAGTAAGGCCTTGCCTGGCCCCAAAGATTGTTCGGGTGTGGCCTGCAAAACTTCCGACTGGGGTGCCTCCGCCCTCTGTTGAGGCCCAGTGACTGGGCAGGCCCCGGTCTCTTGATTGTCACCTTCCAGGATGAAGGCAGCACAGGTGTCAGTCCTCCACACTGTTTCTGATACACGATGAGCTCCACATTGGCCCTGGTCCCACACTCGAGCTCCGCCAGCTAAAAAGGGAGAGGTATGAGCTGAAAGCAGTGGCCTCGCTCAACTGACCCAGTTATGAAGGGAGAGGCTGTTAGTGAAAGCATGGCCCTTCCACACCAGACCCGGCTCCAAAAGGGGACGTGGGAGGTGAAAGTGCGGTCCTCCCTCCCCAGACCAGCCAATGAGGGGAGAGGCTGGAGGTGAAAGTGTAGACCTCCCTAACCAGACGTAGATCAGAGGGGAGAGGCAGGAAGTGAAAGCATGGCCCTCTCTCCTCACACCTGTCTATGAAGTGAGTCTGGGGCTGAAAGCATGCCCTTCCCTCCACAGACCCTGTTACAAATGGAGAGGCGGGAGGTGAAATCCTCAGCCCTTCCTACTTGAACCTTGCTATGACTAGGAGGATGGATATGAAAGCTCGGCTCTCCTTCACCAGACCTGGCTACGAATGGAGAGATGGGAGGTGAAATTCACAGCTTTTCTTCACCAGACCCTGACCAGACCCTGACCAGACCCTGATACACAGGGAGGCGGGGAAGTGAACGCACAGACCTCCCTCACCAGACCAGGATCTGAATGGAGAGACTGGAGGATAAAGCAATGCCTCCCTCATCAGTTGGAATCAGTGGAGCCCTGAGGCTAAACATTTAGAAGGGGCAGGAGGAGGAGGAGGAGGAGGAGGAGGAGGAGGAGGAGGAGGAGGAGGAGGAGGAGGAAAATGAAGAGAAACCAGCAGCATGAGGAGATGCAGGAGAAGAGGAGACACTCGCGGTGGCTGGAGCGCTGGGAAACGTGGCCCAGAAGCCAGAAGAGCAGCAGCCTAGGAGCCTGTGCAGCGTCTGCCACAGCCCAGGACCCGCTGACGGAGCTGGAGCCTGGGTTGGGCAGGGCCTGGGTTCAAATGTAGAGTCAGGGAACTGGGGCCGGGTGGGTGGGAGGGGTGTTGGGTACTCATAGCTATCCCTGCATGTCTGAGCCAATAGGGGACCTGCAGGTTGCTCTCAAATATTCATGCATCAAAACATGAAGCAATTATCACCAGGCTAGGACTAGTGGAGCATAAAGCACCCTTCACTCAGAGCAGATATGGTAAGTAAATTATTAGTTGTGCAATTGGGGAAACAGAGAGGTCACACACCTATCTCTGATACTCATAGCCTCTGTAATTCTCAACATGTTCCGTGCGCAGACAATTTCGGACACACACTCCACTGTTGTAATGTCAGCATGGCCACACCCTATGATAGCTAGGAAGAAGACATTAACACACTCCAGGTGGGTTACAAGGTGTCTCCACAAACCCACCACCCAGCCTCTCTCTCTCTGTCTCTCTCTCTGTCTCTGTCTCTCTCTCTCCTCTCTCTCTCTCTCTGTCTCTGTCTCTCTCTCTCTCTCTCTCTCTCTCTTCTCTCTCTCTCTCTCTCTCTCTCTCTCTTCTCTCTCTCTCTCTCTCTCTCTCTCTCTCTCTCTCTCTCTCTCTCATTTCTCTCTCACCCTCTCTCTCTCCAGGTATCTTCCTCTTTGACTCATTCTCTTTCCTTTGTATTCTTCTGTGTGCCTTTAGGTCTCACTCTGTGTCTCTGTGATTCTGTGATCAATTTTCCCTTCTCTTCTGTCAGAAACTCATCCCTCCATCTCTCTTTGCATCTGCATTTTTCCTCTCTTCCACAGTAAGTGAGCAACTGGGTTCCTGTGGGCCATGAAGTTCCTTCTGGACTAAAAACACTGCTCATACCCCAGGACATCATGGGAACACACAGAGAAGCAAATGCATAACAGAGAGCCAGAGCACATCTAGACATCCCAAGCAGTGACTGCATGCATGGATGTCTCACAAGTGAGTTATATATGGCCACTCTGATGAGTCAGTCCCTTGCCCTGTAGTTTGCAGACAGCCTCAGAGGTACTGAAACCCAAGGGAGTCCCCAGTGTTGAGTGATATCTGTACAGGAGCTGAGGTGGTTCGGAGCATAGTGGTACCTGCTGTTTCTGCACACGCCATGTTCTAGTTCCTCGCTTTTTCCACTGGAATGTTGGTATTGATGGTGGCTCTCTTTCCTTATGCAAGGCTCCTTTATGCAAGGGAGATACTGGAATTCCCTCCATTCTCAGCCATGATTGGTTCACAGCACAAAGAAGTGTCTCATGTGAGGGGTGAAAGCAAATGTGGGTTGTGGGTGTTGGAGAGGCCTGTGAGCAGTATGTCCGAAGGTGAATGCATGAATGCCAAGGTCCAACCTGAGTCTCTGGGAGTGTTAGCAGGTGCCTGTGGGTGCTTTTTTCTGACACCTAGTGTTTGGGCTGGCAATGGATGCATTTATGTCCACGTGCCTGCCTTGGCTTCTGTCTTTGTGCCTGAGTGAGTCTGTGTAACCAATTGGACAGAGAAGGAGAGAGACTGGGGGCTTTTAATCTGGTGCTTATGGGAGAGGTTCACGTGCCAAAGTCCAGAGAGTGCTGTCCCTTCATTCCTGAGATAAGCATAGCCTGCCCACCTTTCAGGATGAGAAGAAAGGCCAACGTTGTCTGGAACTGTTGCTCACATCTCAGAAGTGCCATGGTCAGGTTGGGGATGGAGCTTCCATGGGCCATTGGAGGAGGACTGACCTCTCCTAGAAGGCAGTGGGGCGAATTGGAGCAATGCCTCAGGTAGGATGGAGTACATCTAGCCCTGTCCTTACCTGCCTAAGTGGTCATCACAGGGCATATGGCCCCATTTAGAGCATATGTGTAGGTGAGCCTCCTTCTGGATAACACTGCAAACACAGGAATGCCTGGGCTGTGGTCTCATGCTGACCTCTTGGGCCGCGGCCCCTGGGGCTCAATAGAATTGTAGGTGCTTTCCAAAATAAAGGGCACTAGCTGATCTGATTGTCCCTTGAGTGTCCTTACACTCTGACTCACTGATTTCCTCTCAGTTTCCTGCCACAGGGCCTCCTACTGATTTCTGGGAGGTTGACAGACTCCAGTTCTGTGGAGAGAGTGATTTGTCTATATTAGGTGTGGCAGGGTCAAGGCCTGCTTTCCCCTGACTCCTGCATGGGAATGGTTGGAATTCTCTCAGCATCCAAGCCTCATGCATACAGATTTCACTGCAAAGGCCTTTGCTGCATCACCTTGACGGTGACCATGACTCTGTGGCTTCATGGGTACAGTGTCTGTGCACTTGCGCCACCTAGCCCTTTAGGATCCAGGAGGAGGCAATGAGAGTTGACAACCATTAGCCTCAGGGCTCCACTGGCTGCCTCTGGTGAGGGAGGCCTGTGTTTTCACCACCAGCCTTTCCCTTCCCAGTTTGTTCTGGTGAGGGAGGTCCGAACTTGCACTTCCCACCTCACTGTGTATCAGGGTCTGATGAGAAAGGTCCACGCATTTCACCTCCCATCTCACCATTTATTGCCAGGTCTGGTGAAGTGGGTCAATTTTTCACCTCCAGCCTCTCACTTTATAATCGGGTCTCGTGCAGGAGGGTGTGCATTCACCTCCGGCCTCTCCCTTCGGAGACTGGTTAGGTGAGGGAGGGCCACGTTTTCCCCTCCCACCTCTCTCTTAGAACCCAGGTGTGCTGAGCGGATGGCATGGCAACCGGATTCAATTGCCTGTGGGATTTCAGAGCCTAGATATTAATCCCTCTCCTCAAATTCTTATCAAAATTATGATCTACCCTAATGCAAGCAAACTTAAAGCCAGAGACCATGAACAGTTCTGATAAGACGTTGAGCCAATTCACCTCAACACAAGTTGTCACACCACAATGCTATTTTCTCCAAAGAATAGGGCACTTTATGGGGCAGCGCATTGTTGACTCGTGCTAAAGCTGGAAGTGTGTAGATTCTGATTTTAAACAAGCTTAGTGTGTTAGGACCATTTGCAATCTGTTATGGGTACATTAAATTCCACTGGTGTAAACGCAGTCACCCTCTAGATTTGCTTGTATTATTACTGGCAGTTTCAAAACTCTCACAAAGATGGTTGGAAAATGAAATCGTTTAGTCAATTATCGCACAGCTCATAATAATTTTAGTTAGGGTGAGCACTCTGTGAGCAGGCCAGGGTTTTGTTTACAAAGAATAGCATAATTGCTGTCAGAACTCCTGTATTAAAAAGGCTCTGCATCCACAGTCCATTCTCAAACAAAGTTGTCAACTATAAATGCTTAAGACTGTCCTTACCAACAAGAAAACATCTCAATGGAAATGACATTTTCAAAAGAACAATACATTCAGCTGTCCATTGGTATTAGAAGACAGCATGGGTTTATAATTAGAAGCACCAGGGTTCTTCCCAATTTCCACACCGGCTATCTGCTCCTCACAGGTCATTGCTTTTCACCATGTCTGTCTTTCCTTTGTGGTTGTTACTTTTAATACACAAAATAATATGCTTATGTCTCCATTTCTTTATTTTCTTTCACCCATTATACTCTTTACTATGAAAAACTAGGATTTATATTTCACTAAACTTCTTTCTTCATCTCATCAAGTTTTGAGACATGCAAAATTTCGTAGGTCTTATACTGATTGCCTTGGTAAATTAGAATACACTATCCAAAATTCTCTACATTTTGCTATCAACGTTAAAGAGTCATTTAGATTCTCATTATAGAAAATATTCATGTTTGCATTTTCTGTCTGTCTTCCCAATTTTGATCTCCCACTTCTACCATTTTCTCTATTCTTACATTAATCATACATAGAGGGTATTTTTTTTTTTTTTTGCTAAACACGATCCCGTCATCTTTTTTTTTTTCTTTTTACCAAAAGCCACTCAAAATGGTTACGATACAACGTGGGTTTAGTGCAACAATACGTAAAGGCCATAAATTTTTGACATATTGAGACTTCACTCAACAGAGACGTCTCCAACACCTGAGTCACTTTCCTAATCTCAAATGAAGAAAAAATGATGGGTTCTGTGATCTAGTTCTTCTTTATGCCTGAGGCCCTACTGCCCTGGCTGTTCCTCGTACTGTGTTCTGTTCAACGGGATGCCCATTTCTACTCCACTAACTGCATCTCAGGTGAATTTGTACCTGAGATGTAGGCTATGACTGTGAAGCAAGATAGTCATGACAGCAGCTGGTGTCCCTTTGAGACAAAAGTGAGGACATTTCATTGCTGTTCCTTTGGGATAGTGCCGGTGGTGTTGCTAATAATCCTTGAGCACATGTTAAGGAGGCATGCCCTTTGACTTACCCATTGATTCCACAAATACTGGTTGAGTTCTACCCACAATAGTCATAACGTTAGTCATTGAAACTGCATAAATGATTAAAAGCAGGCTAGTAAATCAATTCCACCCCTCTTCAGTGTTGCGAAGGCACAGATACTTCTCAACTAAAATATGATAAGATAATTGCAGGTGACAATATGTACGTGAGGAAATAACCAGAAGTACATTATAAACAGAGGTTATTATTGTTTTCTTTAAATGATAAGATGGAGAATATGTCAGGCATTGCAAGATATACCTTCTCTCTCACCATTACATCTGATCAATGTTATCATTTTAGGATGATACGAAAAAAATGGGTATAACTGCATTCTAATAAACTTTTATTTAAGAAACTTCTCCACGTGATCTCCCTCAAAAATAAAAAAAAAATATTTAAAACTAAGTTGGTGGGCTTGATTTAATCTGAGGGCCATAATGTGCTGAGTCACTTACAGAGAATAACACCAATGGTGGTCTGCTGAGGCTATTGCTGTATAATATAATGTGAAGAAGCCTCTCTGTCGACGTAATGTTTGAACACGGGATGAAAGGAAGAAAAGGAGCAGTGACATCTAGCACAGGAAGCATTGCTTCCAAATGCAAAGGCCCTGAGGGGATGGAAAATGAGACTATGTCGGCTGGAGTTGAACCAGAAGCGGAGTAGATTGTAATTACCTTTTGAGAGGTAGACAGATATCAGCTTATGTAGCTCATCTCATTGAATATTTCCCTAAATAACTGGAAGAATCACAACCAGAACAGATGAGCAGCCTTAGTGGGGGCACTGCTAGGACTCAGGCAGCTATCACTCCCTTCTTTCCCTCCATGGATTTGGGATTCCTTGAGAAGTAATAAGACAGTCATTCACTAGCTACATTGAATAATTATGTACGACTGCACAAAACAGAGGAAAGGATGGATTCAGAGCAAAGTGGGGACATCATGACCAAAAGAAGGAGGATGTAAGAAAGACAGGTGAGAAACTTTATTTGTAAATGGCAGTTCCTAGGTGATCACATCATTCTGTAAGTAAATCTGAAGATCAGAGATATGTCAAGGTACTGTGAACCAGCATTGAGATTCCAAGAGGAAAAGAAACGTGGAAAATATTTATTTGATGCATTTGCAAAAACTATCACGTCTAGCTTAAGCAAACTTTGGTTTACAGATTGAAACATGGGTCTTAAAAATGTAGATGTCAACACTCGTTTCTTTAATGCCTTCTTGAATAACTTATTTAATACTACTTTTGGGGCTTTGCCATAAATTTCTATAGATGACAAGCATGTCTTAAAAATGGGTCCTCCCAGGGTCAATGTTACTAAATGGATGACATAGTTATTGTCCATGTTATTATTGGATACTGAACATTGACAATGCAAATGGATAATTATACACATTTGATTAGTGTCAACAGAGAGTCTCAAAAACCCCTTCCTCTCTTTCAATCTGACTTCTAGCAGGAAATGGATAGATGACGTTCGATAGAAGAATGAATCTAATTTTTCACAGTCAATCTCAAAGAGACATCTAAAAGAGTTGAATATATTGGAGACTGTTAGAACTAGAAATCATACCTGAAAATCTAGTGTTGGGCATACACTGTTATGTACTTTAGCCAGAAGTGAAAGGGGCCACATGCAGATTTTCATAACCATGCATCTGTGCTTACAAGTACTTATTTCATGGATCAACAAATCAAAAACATATGATGTATCTATAAAACTAATTGAATATCCCAGGAATAGAGGTTTTATAAGTATGTTCAAGGATACCACAGCAGTATCCTCATAAGATAAAAAATATTTAATACAAATAAGTATTTTTTCTTTTTGTGATTTTTGCAAGGCAAATTGTTTACATGATCAAAGAACGCTATTTTGAATGATCTTCATTTGTGTTGAATAAATGTAATGTTTTCATCATTATGTCTTCTTGTATCAGTATACTCATTTTTAGGACATTAGTATCAAATTGCCTTGTTATTTTGAAGTATTCTATTACTTTTCTATATTATATTGTATGATTAATATTATGATATATAAGGTTTAATTCTCTAATGTTCAGATATATTTGGCTAAAACTTCATGATAAAATTAATGAATTTTATTTATATATTATGTCTAGACAAATTCTCGATTCATTATGGCCCCTGATTTGTTTTCAAACAATGAATTAGATAGTTTATGTACTTTAATATATAGATGTGGATATATATATCCACATACACACACGTATATATACATTTATATATGTATGTAATATATGTATTTAAGGTTATGTATATAGAGTTATAAATTATATATAGAGTCATATAGAAAGTATTATAGAAAGTATAGTATTAGTTGTATAATATATGTATATATACACAAAGAGAGACAGAAAGTGATTGCAGTATCCTTTGGGAACACTACTCTTCAAATACCTATTTATACAGTCTGTTAAAAATACATGAATGGAAAAATTTTTTAACGTAATAGTTTCATCACCCTTTTTCTAGCACCAGTGCTGATATACATTGATCACTGAAACTGAATAGACATGTTTTAGTTCATTTTGTAAAATGTTATTGCTTATTTCTCAATCCAGACGTTAGATACGTCCTCTAAGTGCAAGATGCATATTCCTCATAAAAGGAATACATGGAACTAGTGTTGAATGTTGCCTACTAATGAAGTTAATCTTTGTTATAACTCTGTGTAGTAGGTGAACAGCTCTTTTCATGTGGATCATGATGGAATTTTTTGCCGAAACTCACACAACCAATAGGAATTCGCATTAGGTTTTCAATCCAATCTGACTCAGGAGTCTTACAATTTACATTCCACACAGCACCAAGGTGATATTTCCTCTTGAATTATTTTATGATTAATGAAAGGATCATCATAAAATATGAATTTTCTGTGGCAATATTTATGAGCTTTGACACTCTTATCTCAGCCTGTATTTCCTTGTTTGCCCCCTGGTCTATTATAGAACCATCAGTCATAGTCAAGGTTGATATCCTTTCTCAGGGACATCTCCAAACCACAGACTTCTGCCTGCCGTTACCTTTGTTTGCCACTTTCTGGTTCTTCTGGGACTGGGTCCATCCACCAGGTCTCACCTAATCAACATCCTTTCTGATCTTCTCCTTTACAAATGATACACAGTATTTCCCTGGGACTTTTTGGTTATACTGTGAACGGAACATCACTCATTTGGAAGCCAGTGACGAGCCCTGGAGGGGCATATAAGTGTCTTTGTGCACAGAGTAAAAATGAGTATGTGACAGAAAGGACTAGCAAGTTGCTTGTGTCTGCACTTGAGACCTTACAGTAAAATTGAACAGTCATCTTATCCTCCCTTTTCATTCTGTTGATTCCTTATAGTGCAGATACACTGCATGACTTTTGTTGTAACAAACAAATATATTTAATATTAGTATATTGTAATGTATAAAACTAGACTGAGTGCGTTATGATTTCATTTCAACCCCTTGAATGGTTGGGCCCTTTCCACTAGGCACATTTACTATGTGCTCTCTCTTCCCATGACAGATTTAGTCATCATGGTGCCACTGTGAATTGTATTATTGTTTCCATTTCACACATGAGCTAGAAGACGAAACATATTAAGTGGAATTGTCACAGACACTGAGTTCTAACATGAAGAAGCAAGGATGTCTGAATATGAAACTTAGTCCACTTAACTGAGCTTCCCTGCTTTCTGCCAAAGCCAAGGGGTTCATAGATATTATATACCAAAGAGCCAAAGGCCAAAATATAAGCTTTACCTCTACAGACCCCTTGAAGCCCAGTGTTCCTTTTATTTTATGAAGAATACTTTGCCCCATAGATGTACTTCTGAGTCATTTAGATTTGAAGATCCTACTTTGAACTCTTCTCCAGGGAAAATGGTTTTCAAAGCAACAGAAAATTCCCCCTATCCGACTTTGCTATCAGTATCACCAAGAGTAAAATTGGATGGTGCTAACATTGAACATTTCCCCACATAGTTGACTGACATGGCTTTACATATTCTTTTCTAGACTATACCTTCAATATAAGGGAAGCCGGAACATACCAAATGTGCATTTCAAACATTTGAAAACTATATTTACCCTGAGCCAAAAGGAACAGAGATGCCAACATCAATCCCTATTTTAATGGCTTATTTCCTGTTTGGAATTACAATATTACACAGTGTCAACTTCTACTTCTGACTTTGATTCCAGTTTTCGGTCTTAGTTTTGAAAGGTACATTGATGTAGGGGTCACGTGATTCCGTTATAGTAAGAAGTACCTATAACGTCTCTAATAAAACTTCAAATAAATCATAGTCATTGTAAGGATCTTGGAGACGTGACAACTTGGCCTTAACACAGAACATAGTCCACGGCTTTCCCATGACTTTCCAGTTAACTGTTGCTTCATGTATCTGGTGTAGATAAAAGGAGGGCCATTTAAGGGTCAGGAAGCACATGCTCATTTACGCATGTAAGTAAAGTCTGTAGACAGAAATGGTCACTGCTAAGAAGTAGGGATTAATATGTGCATCAACATTCAGATAATCTTCAGTCTTGCATGGCTAATGGAATAAATCTCATTAGATGTAACAAAGGCATTAAGAGATTGCTACTGGAGCCATTACAACTTCCATACACTCCCTTAAATTACATTATAAGTCTTTTTTTGTTTTTCACAGCAATCACATCACATTACTTTTGGAGTGTTTTATTTCTTGGTAATGTTCTGTAATAAGAATGTTTTAAATTTCACTGGCTTGTTTCTTACAGTGTTATACACCTGAAAAACGAAGTGTCTGGTATCAAGGCTATGTTCCTAAGAGCAGATTCCTGGATGCCAACAGGGTGTGGAGGCCATGAGTGCTCCAGCAGCTCAGTACAGGCAGAACCTGCATCTTTATGATACCCTCTCCTTACTTCAGAATCTATTTCGCACTCATTTGCCGGCATCAAATCTCTGTTCAGAGCAGAGATATGGTGGCTGATATGGTAGAGAGAAGGTTGACAGAAGGTGGGTGAGTTTTACCAGCCTCCTCTCTGTGTACACAAATAAACAAGAGTCAGTACATTTCCCAGCATTATTCTGTTCTTCTTAGAACTGGAATCAAGTTTGTCAACAATCCCCAATTAAAATCTGTAAAGACAGTTGCCACAGGTATGAGAAAAAGAACCATTGAGTCATTTCAACTACATACTTAGGATCTACCACAAGCCAGTGATGAAGATATCTGCTAGCGTACCTAGATGGCATGTGGAACATTTCTCAAGCCTAGGGGTCTGTGATAGCCTTATTGTTCTAGTTCTCAGCAAAGTGGAGGACTTTCCATGACAATGTAATGGAAGTAAATGCAGGATAATAAATGATCCATGGCCATGCATTAGGGTGTGGGAGGAAAATGGGAATTTTATCTGCTGGATTCGAGATGTAGTTTTAAGCACAAAGCAAGAGTATAGGGAACAAGACTAAATCAGTAACCTGGTGACCCAAGATTTGTGCCCAATTCCCTTACACAAATGCAAAACCACACATTCTGCAATTTCTTGTACAAATTTCAACTTTCTGTTAAACACTCTGACTCTCTGATGAATGTCACCATTAGTTTATTTTAGGCAATATTTGTAAAGTGATATATAAATCTCAGAAAAAGCTAATGAAGTTATCATGTTATTAGACCTTTATGGATGAACGGTGATGCCCCAAACAATTCATGTGTTGAACAGCTTACCCTCACACTGATGTGAGGATGTCAAGAGATGTGCCCTTTGGGAGGTGATGAAGTCCTTACGGCAGAGTCCTCATGATAGCCTTAGTACAGACAACTTGGTCTTGGATTGTGAGGCTCAAGGCCATAAGGAATAAAGTTGTGTTGTTTTAAGCCAACCAGCTGCCATTCTGTTGTGTCAGCTTCATACACTATGGATAGTCTAACCATGGTTCGGCACTCACTATGAAGACAGGTAAAAACCGTCAGGGCTTGCTCTGGAGGTTATTGTTGTGGTGATGGCGGTTGCTCCTTTTCCTTGAGTCAAGTGTTTGAAAAGCAAATGTGTGTGTTTTCATTTTACGTATAATCATATGAAGGTGAAACACCTGTGAATTCACTCTAATTTTTGAATCTAATGAGAGAGGAGCTACTAGTTGAGGGAAATGACTGTGAAGGCTGGAGAAATCCTCCACAAATGCTTGATTGAGATAAAATCGTGTTAATCCATCTGTGTGCCCTGATTTAAATAGTGAATGGTGGTTAGCCATTAGGAAGGTTGAAAGCATATTTTCAACATACTTTTATTTTGTAATATATTAATTGGACACTTCTCATTGAGAAGGAAGCATTCATCATTCATTTAATCAATATATATTAAGCACCATTTATACAAAGCTGCAATGCCTGGATATATCATAAAACAAAGTACAAATCAAGATGTGGGATATGATAAATGTCAAATATGGAAGTAAGTGTAATGTGTTGTGCATCAAAAGTTAATCGAACATTGTAAAGCAAGTTAGGGAGGTTAATATTCTTTGGTAGGAATGGCTTTTGAAGAGAATAAGAGGTGAGATTTGAGCCCGTTCCTGAAAGCCAAGGACTTTCCAGCTGGATATCTTGCGAGATAGTCAGAGGGCAAAGGACAGTTAACACATACAGCTTATGAGTTTTTCAGACACATCTATAACATGCACAGTCTCATGAGAACCCCATTGGAAATCTATAGACACCACAACAGCACAAAATATAATTTTAATGAATATTAGTTCACTTAGGGAAATGGACATGAGAGTTGAATGTAAAGTGATGTCCACGAAATGTGGTGCAGGATTTTTCAACATCTGCTCCACTTCGATTCTATGCCTGTTAGAATATTGAGTGTATTGTTACCACTTGTGACCAATAATTATTCTCCTCATTTCATCTTCAGAAGTTATACCATAGACATTTTGGTTGGTATTAAGACATTTGCTTATTCAAGTCATAGAAATTTGGAAACTAATCGGATTCAGTAGTTATGCTTCCTGTAAGAGCACAGACTTGCACTTGATACCTGTCTATTGGAGAAGACTGGCATTATTCATACAGTTCCTGTCCATGCTGTACAATTACGGAAGATGGAACAATTATTGCAGAAGAGGATGATTATTATATGAAATTGCGATGAAGCAAATATACCAAGACAAGAATGGATTTCAAGTGTGTACATCTGTCCAAGGAAGGAGCAGACAGATAAAGGTTTCAGAATGGCATTAGCATAGGGAGGGATGGCCCTCTGCTGAAAGCAACCATGGTATGACTGAGGCACTCAGCGGGCAAACACAGGGTTCCTCAGTTGTTTAAGCATCTGACTCTTAATATCGGCAGAGGTTTGAACTTTTGGTTCAAAACATTGAGCCCACATCAATTCTGAGCATGCAGAACATGCTTGGAATTTTTCTCTCTCTCTCCCTTTCTGGCTCTCTCCCTTCTTCCCATCTCAAATTAAATAACTGTACTTCAGAAAACCATAAAGCTATTGCATCAGTCGTGAAGGAGTGAGGGGAGCAGATATGTTAGATGAGGCTTAAAGGCAAACAGGGTACAGAAGTCAGGAATTTTGCTTGATTTCTTCCAAAGCAGTAAATGCTGTGAAAGTTGTCTACAGGAGATAAGAATGTCTTAAGAAAATCTGCCTTTGGGACACATGTACTTAATGAAGATGAGGATAGTTTTGAACAGGGTCATGGATCTGCAATGGGGAAAGAAATGCTTATGGCTCAAAGACATGGGGAAGTGGAAGAAATAGAGAAAACCAGATGGAAATGAGAGCTTCTGTGGGAGAAATAAATCAGGAGAGCTTTCATTCATATGATAAGCAAGGGAAAATGATCAGCCAATGATAATTCCAAGGTTCTAGCCTATGGAGAAGGAGAAACGATCATCCTCTTGATCTGGGATTCCTTGTAGCTGAGGGCAGTGGTGCTGAACAACTGGATTCTACGGCCTTCTGAACCTTGGATGGTTTACTACATAGGGGAGCTGCTTAGTATATGCAGCTGCTCCTACAAAACCTCAGGAACACACTCAGAGCATTACCGAGCCATAATATGTAAGTTCCTCAGCCAAGTATCAGCTAGGTTTGCAGACAATGGGTGGGTCTTGCTGGAATCACCCCATGCCTGCCACACTAAGCATCCCAGTAATCTATCTACCATTCCTCCGACAACTAGCCTTAAACACTCCACAGGGGAACAACTTCCTCGGAGATAAAGTGAGACTTAAAAGAAATCTAGGACCATAAAATCTGTGGATGTTAGAATGGAATTAACCTGCACTTCTTTGAAAGTACATGTCTAAAACAGGTGGAAATAATGCTCTCAGTTTTCTCTTCATTATGAGATTCTTTGTGCAGTGATCTCTGATTTTTTTAGAAAAAAAAATGAGAGAGAACTTGTAAACTCCCATAGTGTTCCATTCACATAGGACACATCTAAATTCAAGGGACTGGTTAAGCTGGTGAGTACAGAGGACTGCAGAAATCCAAACAAACTGACATTGCTCAGGCAGGGTGTAGAAAAGACAGAAGACATAGGTCTCTGTTGTGAAGTGGGACTTATTCTGTCGGTATAAAACAGCTCTGAACACAAAGTCTTTTCCCTTTCTCATTGTGAAGAATGTGTTGGGATATTATAGATACCCCATATATCTGGATAGACTGCCTGTGTACTAATGCATCCTGAAAACACATCAGGAAAATCACATGATCAGCAACATAACTTAATTCTGATAAACATATCATGGTGATAAGTTCCTTCCACCTCCAAGGTCGATTGAGTGCAACCAGGAATCACAGAAACATCGATGCCAGGGATTGTGACAGACTACACCCCCAGAAGCATGAGTGATATAGTGCCCCCAGACAGGATGAAGGGATCTCTTTCCCAGGCAGGTTGTCAAAACGCCCACTCACAGAGAGGATGAGGGAATGAGTGCCTCCAGGGAGGAAGGCAAAAAGTGTGTTTCCCAGAAGATGATACCAACTGCGCTCCCCGGAAGGATGATGGACATCTTGCTCCAAGGTAGGATGAATGACACAGTGGCCAAAACAGGATGAGCCAAGACTCTCTCCAAAGCTGGCTGACAACGATCATTACATAGAGAGTATGCCTAAGATGGCTCTCCCCGAGAGGGCGAGGGAGACTTTGCGTCCTGTCTGCATGACCAAGAAGGCACACGCAGGTAGGATGCCAGAAACTGCATTACCAGATAGGATGACGGAGAGTATATCCCAGGAAGAATGAGTGAGTGGGCACTCCAGGCTGGATGACAGACAACCAGGGCCCTCTAAGCAGAATGATGCAAATAGTACTCCCAGTAAGGATGAGGGAGATCATGGCCCCAGGCATGTGGAGGGGGAGGAGCTCTCAGGTATGAGGCAGGTGATGCTCTTAGGAAGGATGACTGAGGTAGAGAAGCCTCTTCCGGGACTGATGAAAGAAATGACACAACCAGGCAGGATTTGGGAGAGGGTGCTCCAAGGCTGGAAGCACCAAAATGTGATCCCAGAATGGGTGACAGAGATTGTTCCACCAAAATGGATGACTATCTCTGTACTCTCAGGCAAGATGACAGAGACTGTCCTCTTAGACACTATCCAAGAGAAGGCCAGCCCAGCAGGATGAGGTATATGGTGTTCTAGAAAGGATGAGGAGAGGGAATTCCCTGGGAGGATGACAGATATGGTCATGCATGGGATGATGATGGAGATCACATTCCCTTTCCAGATGACAGACATCACACTCCCAGCTGGGAGAAAGGAGAATGCTCCAAGGCAACATGACTGGGATTGCATTCCCAGACAGGATGACACAGGTGTTTCTCACGTGGAGGAAGATGATGATGATGCTCTGAGGCAGGAGGCTGAGAAAGTGCTCCCAGGCACGGTGACAGATCATGCTTCCATCAGGGTGACGGACACAGTGTTCCCGTAGGATGATGGACATCACGGTTACAGGTAAGTTGAGGAAGATGGCCTCCCAGGCACCATGAAAAACATCACACTCCCAGGCATAATATAGGACATGGAGCTTCCAGGCAGAATGAAAGAGATCCCACTCTGAGGCAGGATGATGGACATGGCACTTTAAGGCAGGATGAGGGAGATCATCCTGTATCGAGGATTTGTATCGAGGTGCCTGGTAGTGTATTCTTTTTGTCTTCTCTGGGAGCGAAGTGTCTATAACCCTGCATCAGAACTCTGCCTCTATAATTTTTCCTCGGGATGTGTTCTTTGGAATCCTACCTTGGAATACAGCTTTCTCTCTTCCTGCTTGGAACCTCACCTCCGTCTCCAAATTGTGAGCACTGATTGATCATCATGGGTTGGAGTACAGCTCAGTCATCCATCCAGAGAGTGCAATCTCAGTCATTCCATCTGGGAGCACCCCATCGATCATCCTAAATAGGATTGCAGTGTCTGTAATGCTTCCTGGTAGCATGTTCTCCGTTTTCATGCCTGGGATTCCTGTGCCCCTCATGTCACTTGGGAGCAGGATCATTTTAATTCTGCTTGGGAACTCAGTATTCATCATCCTGCTTTGGAGTGCCACCTCCACATTTAGCCTGGGAAAGTGCCCTGGGCAGTCTAAGTCACCCTGCATGGGAGTGTGATCTACCATCCTGCACGGGGGCATGGTCTCAATCATCCTTTCTGCTAGCATGGTCTCTGTCATCTTGCATGGAAACCTTAGCTCTTCGATCCTGCCTCGGACTGGATCCCCTCATCTTGCTTCAGAGTGCCGTTTTTCTAATGTCAACTATGAACCTATCTCCATCATGCTGAAGGTGAGTTCTGTTTTGATCAACAGGCCTTGGAACACTGTCTTGGTCATCCTGCCTGGGCATGTGGTCTCTGTCACCCTTCCTGGGAGTGAGATATGCTTCCTCTCACCTGGGAGTAATGTGTCCTTCATTAGGACTGGGAATGTGATCTCCTTCATCCTGCCTGAAGGAGCTGTCTCCCTCATCCTACCTGAGAGCATTATCTCCATCAACCTCCCTAGGAGCAGTGTATCTGTGATCCTGTCTGGAAGCACCATCTCCTCACCCTTCCTGGGAGCATAGTCTGCTTCATCCTGCCATAGAAAGCTGTACATGATATCCTGACTGAGAGCACAGTCTCAGTCATCCTTTGAGCAACAAACTGTTTGTCATCTTGTCTAGCAGTGCCTTCTTGGTCAATCTGGCTGGTGGCACAGTCTCGGCCACCCTGCCTGGTTGTGTGGTGTCCATTCTCCTGCCAGGTAGTGTGATTTCTGTCCGACTTCCTGGGAACCCAACATTGGATATCATGCCTGAGAGCACAATCACGATCATCCTTCCTTGGAGGTTTGTCTCTGTCATCCTTCCTGGGAAGGTGCTATGCTTTTTCCTGCCTGAGAGCACCATCTTCATAATGCTTGGGAGTGTGTTCTTTCCTTCATCCTGCCAGGGGAGCGTGATATCCTTCCTCCCTGGGAGTCCCATGCATGTCATTCTGCCTGGGAGAGATGTGTTCTCCCTCTGTCTAGGAGGAAACCCTCCTTCATCCTGCCTGGGTGTGCACTATCCTACATGCTGCTTTTGAATGTCTTCTGTCATTCCCACTGTTAATGCGAACTCAGTCATCCAGACTGGGAGCCTTGTCTCTGGCATCCATTGTGGGAATGCAATATCTGTAGTGGTGCATGGGAACGCCTCCTATGTCCTCTTTCCTGGGAACGTGACATGTGTCATCCTCCCTGGAAACAGGATTCCCACCTTCCTGACTAAGGGCATTATCTATGTCATCCTGCCTAGGAGAATCCATTCTGGGAGCATGATCCCTATATCCACCTGGGATCACATGTTGTGGCTACTATATTCCTCATCATACCTGGGTTTATGATCTCCGGCACCCTGCCTGGGAGTGCAGTGTACCTCATCCTTCTGGGAACTCCAACTCTACAGTTGTGCTTTAGAGTGTCGCTTCTCTCATTTTCCCTCGGAGTGCTTTCCCTCATTCTGCCTATGATCATGAGCTCCTTCAACCTTCCTGGAGCACCCTCCTCATTATCCATCCTGGGATCCTGTTTTTCATCGCTCCTGGGAACCCTAAACAAGAGTGAGATCTTCATCCTTCCTGGGAGCACAGACTCCATCATGCTGCTTGGCAGCAGATTTTTTTATTCTCATTGATACACAGTCTGAGTTATCCTGCCTGCGATCCCAATCTGCCTTATGTTACTGGAGAACGCGGTCCCCATTATCTCCTCTGGAGCACATCCCATCATCTAACTAGGGAGCATGACCTATGTCTTCGTGCCTGGGAGAGCTACCTCTGATGTCTCACCAGGGTGCACTTATTACTTCATTCTCCCTAGCAGTGCTCTCTCTGTCGTCCTGATTCGGAATATCCTCTCTAATCTTTTGATTCTGCCTGGAGCCTGGAACCATGGCTTTCTCCCTGGAAGCCCCGTATTTGTCATTCTGCCTGGGAGAACCATCCCAATAATCCACCCTTGAGTGTAGACTATGTTATCCCACCTAGGAGCAAGGTCTTGCTCTTGCTTTCTTGTAGTGCAATTCTGGTCTTCTTATTTGCAGTGCACTCTCTGTTATCCTCTCTGGGATTACCACCTCCATTATCCCCATTGATAGCATGATACCCATCATGCTGTGTCAGTTATAATTTATGTCATTCTGCCTGGGCGTGCATTCTGTCATGCTGCATGTGAGAGCCATGTTCATCATTCTTTCTGAGAGCACGATTTCCAACAAAATGCTACGGAGCACCAACATTCATCTGCTTTCAGGCACAATCTCCATCATTCTGCCTGGGAACACAATAACTGAAGGGAACTTCTTCCTAACTGTACCACAATCTCCTTCACCCTACGTGAGAACATGTTTGTTGTCATCTTGCCTTGGAGAAATATAGTGATCATATCTGGGAGCCCCATGTTTTTCAACCTACCTGCAAGCCCAGTATCTGCCATCCTGCCTGGGGGCATGGTCTGCAGCATACTGTTAGGGAGCGAGGTATTTCTCCTTATTCCTGGGAGCTCAACACACATCATCATTCCTGGGAGCATAATATCATTTATCTTACCTGGATCCCTGTAGCTGTCTTCCTGCCTGGGGGCATGGTGCAGCATACTGCTAGGGAGTGAGGTATTCCTCTTTATTCCTGGGGTTCAACATACATCATCTTTCCTGGTAGCATGATTTGATTCATCTTATATGGTACGCTGTAGCTGTCTTCTTTCCTGGGGGCATGGCCTGCAGCATACTGCTAGGGAGCGAGGTATTCCTCCTCATTCCTGGGACTCAATATACATCATCGTTCCTGGGAGCATGACATGATTCATCTTATCTGGAACCCTGTTGCTGTCCTCCTGCCTGGGGGCATGGTCTGCACATACTGCTAGGGAGCGAGGTATTCCTCCTCATTCCTGGGACTCAACATATATCATCGTTCCTGGGAGCATGACTTGATTCATTTTATCTGGAGCCCTGTAGCTGTCATGCTGCCTGGAGACATGGCCTGCAGCAACTTCTCGGAAACGAGATATTCCTCCTCATTCCTGGGAGCTCAACACACATCCTTCCTGGGAGCATGATTTCATTCATCTTATCTAGAGCAGGTAGCTGTTCTCCTGAAAGGGGTCATGGTCTGTAGCATACTGCTAGGGAGCTCCTCATTCCTGGGAGCTCACCACACATCATTGTTCCAGGGAGCATGATTTGATTCATCTTATCTGGAGCCCTGTTACTGTCGTTCTGCCTGGTGACATAGTAGGTACCATACTGCTAGGGAGCAAGGTATTCTTCCTCAATCCTTGGAGCTCAACACACAACATCGTTCCTGGGAGCATGATTTGATTCTTCTTATCTGGAGCCCTGTAGCTGTCGTGCTGCTGGGAGCATGGTCTGCAGCAAACTGCTAGGGAGCGAGGTGTTCCTCCTCCTTCCAGGGAGCTCAAAAGACATCATCCTTCCTGGGAGCATGATTTGATTCATCTTATCTGGAGCCTGTAGCTGTTGTCCTCCCTGGCGGCATGGTCTGCAGCATACTGCTAGGGAGCGAGATATTCCTCCTCATTCCTGGGAGCTCAACACACATAATTTTTTCCTTTGAGCATGATTTGATTCATCTTATCTGGGCCCTGTAGCTTTCCTCCAGCCTGGGGGCTTGGTCTTCAACATAGTGTTAGGGAGTGAAGTATTCCTCCTCATTCCTGGGAGCTCAAAATACATCATCCTTCCTGGGAGCATGTTTGATTCATCTTATCTGGAGCCCTTTAGCTGTTGTCCTGCCTGGCGGCATGGTCTGCAGCATACTGCTAGGGAGCGAGGTATTCCACCTCATTCCTGGGAGCTCAACACACATCATCGTTCGTGGGAGCATAATTTCGTTTATCTTACCTGGATCCCTGTAGCTGTGTTCCTGCCTGGGGGCATGGTGCAGCATAGTGCTAGGGAGTGAGGTATTCCTCCTCATTCCTGGGAGCTCAATATACATCATCGTTCCTGGGTGCATGATTTAATTCATCTTATCTGGAGACCTATAGCTGTCGTCCTACTTGGGGTCATGGTCCTCAGCATACTGCTAGGGAGCAAGGTATTCCTCCTCATTCCTGGGAGGTCAACATACATCATCTTTCCTGGGAGCATGATTTGATTCATCTTATCTGGAGCCCTGTAGCTGTCATCCTGCCTGGCGGCATGGTCTGCAGCAACTGCTAGGAAATGAGATATTCCTCCTCATTCCTGGCAGCTCAACACACATCACGCCATTCCTGGGAGCATGATTTCATTCATCTTACCTGGAGCCCTGTAG
Source organism: Cryptoprocta ferox (assembly GCA_028646485.1). NCBI lineage: Eukaryota > Metazoa > Chordata > Mammalia > Carnivora > Eupleridae > Cryptoprocta > Cryptoprocta ferox. The sequence continues at coordinate 2,230,431 of JAQQST010000022.1, read as the reverse complement.
CTGTCATCATTCCTGCGGACATGGTCTGCAGCATACTGCTAGGGATCGAGGTATTCTTCCTGATTCTTGGTAGCTCAACATACATCATTGTTCCTAGTATCATGATTTGATTCATCTTACCTGGAGCCCTGTAGCTGTCGTCCTGCCTGGGGTCATGGTCATCAGCATATTGCTAGGGAGCGAAGTATTCCACCTCATTCCTGAGAGCTCAACATATATTATCGTCCCTGGTAGCATGATAGATTCATCTTATCTGGAGCCCTGTAGCTGTCTTCCTGTCTGGGGGTATGGTCTGCAGCATACTTCTGGGGAGCTAGATATTCTTCCTCATTCCTGGGAGCTCAACATACATCATCTTCCCTGGGAGCTTGATGTGATTAATCTTATCTGGATCCCTGTAGCTGTCAATCTGCCTGGGAGCATGGCCTGCAATAACTGCTAGGGAGCAAGGTATTCCTCCTCATTTCTGGGAGCTCAACATACATCATTTTTCCTGGGAGCATGATTTGATTCATCTTATCTGGAGCTCTGGAGCTGTTGTAATCCCTGGCGGCATAGTCTGCAGCATACTGCTAAGAAGGAAGGTATTCCACCACATTCCTGAGAGCTCAATGTACATCATCGTTCCTGGGAGCATGATTTGATTCATCTTATCAGGAGCCCTGTAGCTGTCATCCTTCCTGGGGACATGGTCTGCAGCACACTGCTAGGGAGCCAGGTATTTCTCCTCATTCCGGGGAGCTCAAAATACCTCATCGTTTCTGGGAGCATGATTTGATTAATCTTATCTGGAGTCTGGTATCTGTCATTCTGCCTGGGTGCATGGTCCTCAACATACTGCTAAGGAGTGAGGTATTCCGCCTCATACCTGGAAACTCAACATACATCATCGTGGCTGGGAGTATGATTTGATTCATCTTATCTGGAGCCCGGTAACTGTCTTCCTGCCTGGGGGCACCATGTCTCTCATCACACCTGCCACCAGTGCCTACATCATCCTACCTGGGAGCATGATATATGTCATCCTGTCTGGAGCACAATCTCCTTCACATTACAAGAGCTGGGAATCTCTGCCATCCTGTCTTAGAGAGCGTTATACATTCTCCTGTCTCGGCGTGTCTTTTATGTCATCGTGCCTAAAGCATAAGGTCTCTCATCCTTCCTGAGATCAAATCGTCCCTCATCCTTGTTGGAGCAAGTTATGCTCCTCAGTCCTGGGAGCTTGAGACACATCATTCTGCATGGGAGCCTGATTTCATTAATCCAACCTGGAGCACACTCTGTTTGCCATCCAGCCTGGGAGTGTCATTCCCTCAAGTGGGTGGGAGCCCAATATCTTTTATTTTGCCTAGCAGCTCCAGCTCTGTTTTCTGCATGGGAGTACAGCCTCTTTTATGCAATCTGGGAGCTCCTTATCTGTCCCCCTGCCTTGAAGGACCATATCCATCACTCTTTCTTGTTGTGCCACTTCTACCATCCTGGCTCAGAGTGATGTTTTGTCATCCGGCCTCCGAGTATATTCTCACCCATCCAGCCTCGAAGCCCTACTTCATCATACTGCTAGAGAGCACAGCCTTCGATTATCCCCTTAGGGAGCATGATGTTAATTATCCTGCGGGAGAGCATGATCCAAATTCTCATTCAGGGCAATGAGCATCATCTCTGTTATTCTACCTGGGAGCCTAATGATTCTCCTCCTGCCGGGGAGCATACCCTTGTCACCTGCCAAGATATATCTTCCTCATGATCCTGCAAGGCACTGCAGCTTCTGACATCCTGACTGAGGGGTGGTATCCCTAAACCTGCCTGTGAGACACAGAGACAGACTAAGCAGGTGTGTGTGTGTGTGTGTGTGTGTGTGTGTGTGTGTGTGTGTGTGTGTGTGTGTGTTAGGATCTGTGGAGGTAGCTTCTTACCCATCTGGATTGTGCCTGTCCTTCGTACTCACTGGCATATAGTGGTGACAGGCTTACATTAAAAGCCATGTGTATGTGTCTAAAAGAGTATCATTTCACTGAACAATTTGAAAATATGCACAAGCTGTGAATGTTTGAGATGGGCGTGAGGCTTCTGAGTCACACCAGTTTTGCCAAAAAAGATTTATTTCCACACTTGCACTCAGGGAAAAGAGCTTTCTACTATTCTAACTGTTGTAGAGTGGTCACACTTGCTTCCTAACCCCCATAATATTTGACCAACCTTCAAGCACACTTTTGGCACATTTGAAGACAAGTCAGCTGTGAGGACCCAAACTTGCCCTCCTGCCAACCACCACCCATGCCAAATGCATGAATTTGAGCCAGGGCCCCTCCCAACCTAAAGGGCCTTTCTCCCAACTCCCTCCCTGGTAGCTATCTCCCCGATGCTTTCCCTCCTCCTGGAGCCCTCCACACTGCCCTGGGCAACCCCCACCAGCAGAATGAAGAATACTGTCCAGGCCCAGATGCCAGGGATGTACTTGATGTGGGCCCTTCTCTGATCCAGGTGAGATCTCCGCTTTGGAATAATCCTGAGCTTCAGCCACCATTAGGCCCTAGCATCTGGAGAAATCAGTGAGTGGAGCTCTCCCTGAAGCAGGTCCAGCACACTCAGGGGGTCCTCGGCTGTAGCAGGGTGCAGCTCTGGCTCCTCGGGCTGTGGCATCTGTGGCTGCTGGGTCATGTTCCCCGCCGCTCCATCCTCCTTGCACTTGTCCTCTTGCTCCTGCATCTCTTCCTCCTGCTGCCTCCAATCCTCCACGTCCTCTGCGGCACAAGTCTCTTTTTCACACTCTCTTTCTCCATGCACCTATTCCACACCAAGCCATCCCTGGCTGAGACCCAGACTGGGGTTCCTGAATGGTTGGGTGTGGCTGTCCCACCATGAAGGGGTGTAGCATTCAGCCAATTCCAGAGCCCCTGCATCACTCAGGCCACTGTCTTTTCTCAACCCTCTTCATGGAGGTTCACGAAGTGTAGGTTCCCTCTTCGTGGAGAATTGCCATGTATCTTGAATCTTTCCCCCATGACTCACTCACCAAGTTCCTTTCCCCAGCCCATGCTTGGGCAACTGAAGGACAGGGATAGGTTAGTATCAGCACAGGGCTCTTTCTGTAGACCCAGCATGTGAAGCCTTGATGCCAATGGGAAGCAGTTTGCAGCTGCATTCTCTTGGAACCCCCCAGCCTTGGAGGCCAATATGGGCCCATGGTGATGACACCTCAAAACTCTGGCTGCTGCTGTGGAGGGTCTGAGTCAGAGGCAGTAAAAGGTGTGCACATGTGGCCTTGGTGGAAGGTGTTTGGGCTAGTCCCAGCCGCCTGGCGATCCCAAAGAACCAATCAGCTGTATCCCCATGTGGGAGACATTAGCAGGTTCTCCTCTGCCTCACCTCTCTGGGCACAGTTCAGTGCTCTGTGTCTAGTGTGGTGTCATACCTTGACCCAATATATTCAGCATTGTCCTTTAAGGACCTGATATCAATGCCTGAGTTCAATTTCTCATCTGTTCCCCGGTGGCCACATTATAGTCACCGGGTACTTCAACACTAGGTACTCTGTTTCTGACACTTGGCTGGCAGACTCCGTTGAGCTTTCTTAATGAAACTGCGGACACTGGAGAGGATGTTTGCCAACCACCGGCACATCGCTGTCTGCACTTCGTTCTCCTTCCATGGCAACTGGAAGCAAGGATCCTTGATGCAACACTGATTCTGAATCACCCCTAGTTTTCAGGCATGATCGGTGCCCAATACCAGGATGTGCTCAGGTACATCATCAATTTTGAGGTCAGACTGGAGAGACTGCAGCTGGGGACAGGTCCGTCGGGACTCGGATTTGTGTAGGAGAGGGTGCAGCCATACTGCTCACCACACAGCAGGCAGGCAGATGAGGACCTCTAGGATGGCTATCCTCTTCTTCCCACAGGTGGAGGATGTGGGCCATCCCAAATACTGCTGCAGGTTGAAGTTTTTCTTTGTGGACAACCCGTAATTCCAGAAATCAGTGATCATTAAGGAATACCATCTTCGCTTTGCTCGTAGGGGTTGGGTCCCAGAATGGTGTGGGGCCGGGGCCTGCAGAGAATGGTGCAGATGAACGGTAGGGACGGGGGTGAGTTATGAGTCAGCCATCAGGTACCTCCCTCTATTCGTTTGTTCCTGCAGGCTATCATGCATCTCGTTCCACTCCAATCCACTGGTTCTGGGATTATGAATATGGACCTTCTGTCCGCAGGCATGACATCACCAGGCGGAACTTGTTGAACTGGCTATGTGAGAACACCTGCCCAGAGTAGAACAGGTGGTGTCCTGTTCTGCTGAGGTGGTGTCCCTGAGGCTTTCCTCAGCAGTGGGGATGTGGGTGGCCCCCGTCCTGTAGGGGAGAGTTTCCTGAGTCCCATGCTGACCTGGCCTGTTCCCCAAATGGATCATTATATAGGACCTATGGCCCAGTCCCCTGCAGTACTACATGAGGGAGGAAGCCTCCAGGAGAGAGTGAGCTGAGAGGAGGACATGTCGGTGAGAACTCCAGTGCCTGGGTGCTGACAGCTGTGTTGTATTGGCAAGGGAGCTCGTTTTGGCAGTGGTGTGGAAATTGTGGATTATAGGATCCTGGGATGCAAGTCGCCTGATCAAGATCAGCATGTGGGAGGATGACAACTTAACCTGCAGGAACTGAGCTGCACACAGCCTCATATCGGGAAGGTGGATCCCTGGAAGACCAAGGCTGAGGGGTTGAGGGCCTGCACGTCCAGGGTCAACACTGAATAAGCAATATTTTTCCAACACAAATACCTGCCATGGCTGTCTGCTCCTTGTTTTGGGGCCCCTCCTGCTGCTTCAGTTTGGAATTGCCTGCCAGACGTTGGGACTGGATCTCATGTGCCCAAAAGTGCTACTGATGAGAATCCCCATATGTCATCCATGTGTCTCTCTACCCCACGTCCTTCCACAGCCACCTGTCCATTCTGGGAAAAGGTCCAATTCTATGTGGGGGCTGGAATTGAGTCCCTGACTGAGGAAACGGAGAGGGATCCCTAAAGGGTGTGGTCACTTTTGACTGCAGCTTGATTATCAGTAGATTTATTTCTGTTCATCTATTGCAACCTGCTGTTGATTGCCTGTGTGTGGGGTTTGTGTGTGTGTGTGTGTGTGTGTGTGTGTGTGTGTGTGTGTGTTTGTACGTGCGTACCAAGTGTGGAAGGACCCATGTCTGCATGTCCTCCAAATGTCAGTGTCCCTCCATCTGTGTGGATGTGAACACTACAGAATTTCAATGTTTTCCCATCTAGAACATATCCAGGATGTTTTGCCTACTCACATATGGGAATATATCACACCTGGCAGACTTGAAATTTATCCACTACGTTTCTGAAATGACAATGAATGAGAACTGCAGGAAGCAATGAATGCTCCTGTGTTAGTGTGTGACTTTTACATGGGACACGGGAAGAGATAAAGAGGAGATGGCCTGAGTGGGACCGTCCAAGCTGCTATGAATTACTGTGTGGGGGAGTTGTGCATGAATAAGGAAGGGCAGGGTGTAAAATGTGTAGAGGCTGTGTCCCTTCCTGGGCAGAGAATCGGAGGAGGTGGAAGTGACCGTCTTGTTATGTGTTCAGTATTCCATTGGACCGAGCAGGAAGGTAAGGAAGGGAATGTCAAGTGAGCCCCAGAGAGTACATTGGCTCCTGTAGAATATGACACAGTCGTGAGGAATTCCAGCCAGGTCCCTTGCTCCCAGAGAGGTGTCCTGCCTTGGTCAGTTATTGTCCATGAGAATGCCCACAGTCAGGGTTACAGGTAAGGGCCCCTGTACCTGGAGAACACAGGGGGAACCCACTTCTGTGGGTCACTGCCAACATGCCCTTACCTGCCTCTCCATCCCATCACCCCTTTGGCCCAAAGCTCTGTTAGAGATAGTGTGTCAAAATGGAAGATGCATGAGGGAATAGGGCAAGTGTGACTTGTTTACTGTAGTGAGGCTCATAAGCAGGATTTCGCAGAGAGATCATGTGTGAGAGTGGAAGTCCACTGAGTCTCTGTGAGGGTGTTGGGTGCATGTGGGGGTGTGTGCATGTGATCTCTGTATCTGCTGTGACTGTGTGCGTTCATATGTGAGGGAGATTGAATTGCAGTGTGTCTGAGTGAGTGTATGTGTAGTCCACTGGGCAGTCAAGAGGAGGGACTGTGATCTTTCTGGATGTGCTTCTTATGGGAGAGTCACAAGCTAGAATATAGAGCGTGCAGTCACATCTCTTCTGTATGCCCATGGTAATGGCTGGGGCGGAGAAATTTCTTGCTTAGATAGGGAACTCCCCTCAGAATGTAAAAGGAAGAACGTGCCAACGTCAGTGGAGGATGGGTGAGAGGTGGAAGTCATGGGCCTTGTGTACCACGTGTGTGTGTTTGTGTGTGTGTGTGTGTGTGTGTGTAGTGTGTGTGAAATTTTTGATGACAAATAACAGGACTGAGGCTACTTACAAAACGCTGTGGAGTTGGGGAGGCTGCTCAGAATCACAATATGCTGCTCAGGCTCTACTTGATTGTCTGAATTCCTTCTCCCTTAATCTTAACTCCATTGTCATTCTTTCGTGAACAAAGCTCCTCTTCTTCCACTGTTTCCTCTCCACTTCAATTGCAATCCCTGTGGCTCATCTCACCCTCACAGATAATTTTGCATCCCTGTCCCTCACAACAGGGCATCCAGATTCAACACTCCTTTTTGTTCTTTCAGCCTCTATTGTAAAAATAAATAATTAGAGATGAAAACAAACCATCCATCATGGCTTACATTGACAAAGGTATGTCTTGACGGGAGGGGATGTTTCATTAGAGCTGACATGATTTAGGAAAAGTTAAGGCAGAACAAAATATCCAGGGACAGCCGAGAGGATATTGAATTTCCTCTGACACAGTCAAGATGCCATCAAAATGTGCAGTGACATTTTTACAGGTCGTAAGGGGATAATTCTGATCCTAAGCTCTGACAAGATCAGACCTCAGGTGCTTTCCTTATGATGAAGAATATCAGGGTTGACAGCAGGAAGCTGGATTTAATGATATGCAATTGGTAAAGTGTTGAGGAGATTGTTTTGAGCGCAGAATATGGGACAAAGATTCGAGTCATGAGACAGAGATTCTCTGTGGATGAGGACGAGAGTGATGTAACGTGACAGTGGTTCAACATCCAGAATTATTATACCTGCCATCACTCAGAAAGCACATGCACGGAGACTATGGAAAGACACAGGATGTTTTATTTATTAATGTTTATTTCCTTTTGCGGAGAGAACGAACCTGAGTGGGGGAGGGACAGAGACAGAAGACAGAATCCAAAGCAGGCTCCAGGCTATGAGCTGTCTGCAAAGCCCAACGTGGGGTTCAGAGTCATGAACTGTAATAAAATGACATGCTCTGTAGACAGTCATTTAGAGGACTTAATCAAGCAGGGGGCCTCAAAGCGTCACCATGTTTAAGAAAGTAAATTTAAAGAGATTATTATGCAGGTCCCATAAAGAAGGTGGTATGTTTCTGCCTATTCATATGCATATCCATTGACATACATATAGAATCATCAAACTACAACTAAATACATTGATAATTTGAGCTTAAGTGAAGATTTTATCAATACAATTTTGTGAAATCATTCAAAGTTGGAGTCCCTGCATTGCCTGCATTCAGGACTCACAATGAAATTTGCCGGAACCAACATAGGGTTGTGTTGATATGTGAATGGACATATGGATCCAGGGAAAAGAACAGAGACAGCAGTCAATGTTCCACGCATGTTTGCCAATTGATTTTCATTAAAGGTGACAAGGGAATTTAATGGGGGAATGGAGAGCTTTATAAAAATAGTGTTTGGACAATTGGCTATCCAAATGGATAATACATAAATATCAGTCTCTCCTAACGCAATATACAAATAGTAAACCAATAGAACTCATAGACGTAAATGTAAAAGGAAAAATTAATGGCTTCTATAGGAAAACATCTTCTGACCAATGGTAGGGAAAGATAGCACACAAACTGTACAGAAAAACAAAGAAAAATAGAATTGCATCGAAATTGAAAACTTATGCTCTTCTAATGAAAACAGCCAGAAAATATAAAAAGTCAAGCCTCAGATTGGGAGAAAACCTTTGGAGTATGTACACACATGTAAAACAATTTATATTCACAATATGTAAACAACACTGACAACTCGATGATAGTTATTAAAGTATTATAAAAATATGGTTCAGATTTTGAAATAAAAACATGTTACAAAAATATATGCAAATGCTGTTGAAGAAATAGAAATTAATTTGCCATCATTAGCTCTCAGGACAATGCAAATTGGAACCACAGGGAGATACATTTAGGCACCGCTAGAATGAGTAAACCCCTAAAGTCCCAAGAATTTGTTGAGAATACAGATGAGCTAGCACTTTCCTAGATTAGTTGTGCAAATTTCAAATATAAACCCACTGTTATAAGGAAAAACACAACTTGACAGTCATTGCATTGTGAGCTGTACACTTATCCTATGACCCAGCAATCCCCACACATACACATTTACCCAACAGAAATGAAAGATTTCTTCTTGCAAATACTTACCCATACGTGTCTGAGTGGCATCACTCCTGATAGCCACAAATCGGAAGTGATCCAGGTCTCCGTCCACAGGAGAAGTGGCAAACAACAATGGGGTACTCACAGATTGGATTGTTATTCAATATGTAAATGGACAGATATGTTGATTTGTGCAAAACATAGATTTACCTGAGGAATATAATCATGATTGTTAATTTTATGTGCCAACGTGAGTGGGACACTGTGCCCATTTATATGCTGAAACATTATTCTGGATGTTTCTGTGTGGGTGTATGTTGGATTATATTAACATCACTAAATGGGTCGCTAATCAGTGATATTTATGCTAGTTCATTGGCTAGAGTTAGTAGTTCCTTCAAAGCTTTGCTGATGGTGCGATGTGGGGCAGTCTTGTTGGGGAGAAAGTTACACACCTGGTCTCATGACAGAACACTAAAGAAGCACTCCCTCTTTCTCTGCCAGCATATCTAAGGCTATCCTGTTCTTCCATGCCCCATGCATTCTAGGTGTAGTATATAAATGAATGGCTACTCCTTGATGTACATCCCCAGTGAAATTGACAAACCATTGCTGATTTTAGCAGAAGTTTTTAATCCAGCCCACTTTCTTGTCAATGGTAATCAGACAGATATGTGATGACTGAAATCCAGCAACTATCTGATTCTTCCACTTAAATTCTTTGGAGACATCCTTTACCCTGTGGAACTCCTGTTACATCCATGTACACATGGGAATAAAAATAAAATCCCTGTCATGCAGTCTTGTTTCTCTGGTTGATGTCACTCTTTTTATCAGTTTCATAGGACGTCAAAGTGAATGGAATCGGCAATTGTACCAATGCACAAATTCTGATCCAATTGAATGGTCACAGGTTATGTAGGCTCTTCTTCAAACAGTACTACCACAATTCTGCCCAATGGTGGCGCAAGTTAGAATAATTGTGGCTGTGTTCACCAGGGGCATGAAGGCTGTGCAAACAGGTCAGCCCAGATTCCATAGTTTTGTTGAGTTGTTTCCCGAATTGTGCAAGACACGATGAGTGATTCCTTGTCTCTCCCTGTGATGGAAGACGGAATGACTTTTGGTTCTGCCCTCTGTAGTGTGTGAAATAGCTATGTCAATGTCTTGCAGGGCTCATTTCCCCAGGCAACCTTTACTGATCGACTGCCATCATGAAACTCAATCCTTCAGGGTCTGTATCCCATCCACAAGAAAATGAAACTGTTGGTCCCTGTGGCCTTCCTCTAGCACAAGTATAACAGTTGCTTTTGTTAAGCTTCTCCACAAAGAATTTGAACCATTCCACTAAAGCATTAACATCTCCATATTCAGTCTAGAGTTCAATGGTTTGTGTCAAGTCTTTGAGGTTAAAGTTGCTTGGGATCATTACTGGGAGACATTGAAGACCTTCTTTGCCCTGTGGCTGGTGGAGGCATACTACTGATGAGGTCATCAACTGGTTTAAGGGACATCCATCCAACTGGGTTAGTTGTTGTCCCATCGGATCCTAATCCATGTGTTCCACGTGCTGCTCTTGTGTCCTGCTCTGAAGTGAGTGTGATGTTACTGGTTAGAAGCATGGGATTAGACTTTAAATTCTGGCAAATACTCAGTAGAATAATGGAAGACAGATGGAGTTTAGTTATCAAATGATCAATGGGTTGGCGTTCCATCCCCAAATCTGAGTAGCACACTGTGCCAAGACCCAATTCCCTTGAGGTTTGATGTCTTCCTGAATGTAGAGGTGGATGCTATCAATACAACCTATTTATCTGCCTGGGGAAACACCTCTGGCTTTCTAAGCCCACATAATAAGACAGGACAGGCAACAGATTTCAGTTTAAGGGGTACAGCACTAGTTGGATTAATTACTAAGTTAAATGGATAGGTTGGAGGCACTCTTCATTTTTGGAATTGTCCCATCGCTATTGTCTGTTTCCCGAAAACACAGTATTCTTCACATGCAGGACCAGACTAAAATTCTCCTTGTATACCCTGGCTAATCTTTTATGGTTAACTTTAATGGGTCTACTTTTGTCTTATATACCTCTCATAATCCCCTTCCCTTACCGTTCAGAGTCTCTGTTACCGACCCATTGTCTTCAGTGAAATAAGTCCATCCCATGTCAGCAGTCTGTACAGCAGTTTGAGTGGTTACAAGCATTCATATAAGCACTTCCAGATAGGTTGGATTTGTTTCCCACTTTCCAAGATTTATTTCATGCCTCATCTATCAGTTGAAATTGATGGGCCATGAATTCATGTAGCGGAGCCTGTGGTAAAGCCCTTTTCCACAGATGGAGCAGAAGAGGAGGCTAGGACTTATTATGAAAGAGACTGATGTTTAGTATTCCAGGGTAGATATGTCCAAGTCCAATGCCTTACTTAGAGTGTGGTTGCTCATCAAAAAACTCATAGGCATACAAACCTAGGTCTCTGAGAGACCTAATACAGAGTCCTAATGTCCTAATACAGAGTAACATTGTGGGGAGGTACATCATCCATGGCAATGTAGATTCTATCCTTCATTTGACAATATGTTTCTGGAAAGATTGAGTCATTCTTTGTACTTGGCCTCAGGAAGTGGTATGTCATGGAGTGTGGAAATCCCACTTCATTTGCAAAGCTCCTGTTACCACTTAGAGCACCTTTCATGTAAGCTGGCTGTCATTATCCAAAGAATATTTTCTATTATGGGGGACACGGGAAGGGAAAAAGTGGAGATGGCCTGACTGGGACTGTCCGAGATGCTATGAATTAGTGTGTGGGGGAGTTGTGCACGAATAGGGTAGGGCAAGGCACAACATGTGTAGAGGCTGTGTCCTGTCTTGGGCAGAGAATGGAAGTAGGTGGAAGAGACCGTCTTGTTATGTGTTCATTATTCCATCAGACCGAGCAGAAAGGTAGGGAAGGAACGGTCATGTGAGTTCCAGAGAATCCACTGGCTCTTGTAGAGTGTGTCCCAGTCGTGAAGACCTCCAGCCAGGCCCCTTGCTCTCAGAGAGGTGTCCTTTCCTTGGTCAGTTACCATCCATGAGAATGCCCACAGTCAAGGATACAGGTAAGGGCTCCTATTCCAAGATAACACAGGGGGAGTCCACTTCTCTGGGTCACTGCCCACATGCCCTCTCCTGCATCCCATCCCATCTCCCCTTTGTACCAAATCTCTGTCATAGACAGTGTGTAAAAATGGAATATGCATTAGAGGAAAGAGCAAGTGGGACTTGTGGACAGTAGTGAGGCTCATGAGCGGGATTTCACAGAAAGCATGCATGAGAGTGGATGTCCACTGTGTCTGTGTGAGGGTGTTGGGTGCATGTGGTGATGTGTGCATGAGATCTCTGTATCTGCTGGGACGGTGTGTGTGCATGCGTGAAGGAGATTGCATGGCCGTGTGTCTGAATAGGTGTGTGTGTAGTCCAGTGGACTGAGAAGAGGAGAGACAGGGGTCTTTCCGGGTGTGCTGCTTATGGGAAAGTCACATGTCAGAGTATATAGAGTGCAGTGGCCTCACTTCTCAGTTGCTAATGACAATGGCAGGGGTGGAAGCATTTCTTGCTTAAATAGGGATTTCCCCTCAGGATGCAAAAGGCAAAAAGTGCCAAGGTCAGTGCAGAATGGGTGAGAGGCGGATGTCACGGTCCTTGTGTACCACGTGTGTGTTTCTGTGTGTGTGTGTGTGTGTGTGTGTGTGTGTGTGTGTGTGTGTGTGTGTGTGTGTATAGTTTGGTAGATGCGTATGGTCCTCTATACAAAGGAAGTATCAAGTGGCTAAAAAGTTGTGAGCAGAGCTTGTGCCTAAACCTTAACGATAAGTCCTACCTTATAGATATAGGTATTTCCCAGAGGGAGCAGTCTAGCAAGGTTCTCTGCTGATGGCAGATGGGCCATCCTTTGGCCAAGATTCAGCTCTTCCATGGGGCTCTCCCCCATGTTTTCTGAGCTCCAGGCCAAGGGGCAGCTTGGGACACAGGCCGAAGGTGATATGTCCTCTCCAGGGTTTCAGCAACCAGGCAGAGGGCAGGCATAGCTGTGGGAATGGACAGGCGAGCATCTAGCTGACTACTCTCTAAGGGGACTGTTCCATGCCAGAGACCCGTCTCACCAGAGCACATGTTCGGCAGTGCTTCTGCAGCTGGGCTCGGGACATTTTAAAGGGTACCCCAGAGCTCCATTACTCTGTGCATTGATTTGTTACTATCACAAGCCTCACACCCACAGTGCTGAGGAAACTGACCTCTCTTGGGGCTACCTGGAGGTCTGGCCCCAAGTTGCATGGGGAGCTGGGTTCACGTTTTAGTGCCACAGCAGTTGACTGTAGACGGCTTTGGACATTGAAGTCAGAATCCTGGCCGTGCTCCACGCACCATGCCCCTTTACACAGTAGGAAGTACCTGGCTCACTCCTTGTGGGTTTAATGGAGCCTGAAGCCCAATAACCCCTCCCATTGACTTCTTGGGTGGCAGAGGACCTTGGGCTAGGGAGAACTCTAGGTCCCAGTCCTCTGGCTGTCCCCACATACATGTCTGCCCAGCTACTTGATATGTTAGTTGCAAACCTTCATCGCTGCCCCTACAGGCCTGTCACTAGGACTTGTGTGCCCATGATGGACGTGAAATGCCAGTGACATGTTGGGTTCTCAGTGGGTGGTGTATCATCTGTCTGGCTCCCAGCCTACCTGCCTTGCCCACAACGTTTTCCCCCTACACAAGGCTTTTAGGAAGGACCCAGCCTTTTTAAAGATAAGAGGAAAGGCTTGTCCATGCCCTATACTGCAAGTCATGTGTCATCAGTGCCAGGATAATGGTATGTGTAAGGGATCGCTTGGCCCCATTGAAGGAGGTGGTCTGATCTGCCCTGCAAACATGTAGGGAGAATTGGAAGGATGCTACAAGTAGCATGAAGGAAGCCGGGCGCTGCCATTATCTGCCTAGTGGGTCATTGAAGGGCTTTGTGGTTCATTCAGGATATAAGTGTAGGTGAGCTTTGTCCTGGATGACCCTGCAGAGACAGGGCTGGTTTGTATGGCTGCAGTCTCCTCTCAACCCCGTTGGGGCACTGCCCTTTGAACCCGATGTTTTATGTGACCTACATAATACAGGGCATCAACAAGATTGTTACTTGGTGGTCCCTGGGCCTGTTTCCTTGAGTTGCTATCACATTCTCACCCCATCTCTCCCAGGGACAGAGGAGGAGTTGCCCTGATACATTCCATCCTTCTGGGAATGCTGTGGCTGGTGGGGGTCAGGTGCACCAAGGACTGGGCTACTGGAACTAGTGGGGCCTGGGGATTCAGAGTTTGAACAGAAGAACAAGAGAGGAGGAGGAGGTGCTGGAGCAGAAGGGGAAGTAAATGGAGCTGGAGGAGGATAGGAGGAGCAAGAGGAAGAAGAGGAGGAGGAGAGAGCTTGCATGGAGGAAATGGAGGAGAACAAAGAAGAGGCAAGGGAGAAAGAGAGGAGGAATGCTAGGTTCCAATCCTATGACTGTCCCCACATACATGTCTGCCCAACTCCTTGACATGTTAGCTGCTAGCTATCATCAGAGCCCCTATACGTCTTCACTGAAACCTGTGTAGCCATGATGGAAGTGTCAATCCAGTGACATTATGGAGGTTTTGTCCCCTTCACACTGCTGTGATCATGGTCTGCTGGGTGTCAGGCTAGGGATGTGAGGATCTGGGTGAGACAGCCTGGCCATTCCAGGGCAGAGTCTCTCCTCTCTCTCACTACTGTTTCCACACCCACTGGGGAAGCACCTCTTCTCAGCCTCTGGAGCAGGAAACTCTCGGGCTCCCTGGAGAGTCTCCCAAGTGTTGGCACCTGAAATTAGTTATGCTTGTCAGAGAAAGAATGGCCTAAGGACTTCTGCTGTGGGAGCACCGCCTTAGGGGCCACAGCCTGGGCCATTTCAGGGAACAGCAGGACCTTCCTGTACACATGCCATCATCAGGCATGTCTTGCTGAGGATGTGGTGTTTGGGGCAGAGGTGGGCATAGGGTCACTCACCTGTCCTTGTCTCCTAACATTTCGTGTTATTTACCAGATCCAGGTTTTGTGCTGGCCTGGCCCAAAGGTAAGGCAGGGGATGGTTGTGGTTGTGGAGTATTCACCGGCTTGCGAAGTAAAGGCCTCATGTGTGGACCTTTGTGTCGTTTGATCTTGGGGAGAAGGCAGGCATGCTCTGTGTGCCAGGGAGTACAACCCCTGGGCTTTATCCCTCAGTGCAGGTCGCAACCTGTGTCCTGAGATATCTGTAGGGCTTTCCAGTGAGGACAATAGGAAATTCCAAATTTCCTGCGGGCCTATATAGGCACCCTATGATCATCTTCTACCATACCACTGAGACTGGGCTCCAGAATCCTTTCCCAGGAGAGAGGATGCCCTAGGCAAGTTAGGAACATTCTGGTCTCTATATCTCTAGCCCACGCGTGCCTGTTCCTGACCTCGCAATGTCAACAGGTTGTGCCCCGTGTACAGGAGGATCCCTGTCTGTGTTGGCTCCTCTCTCTCCCTGTGGTTCCCAGATGTGTCGTTGCCTTCTGCTGGCTCTGCCTATGCTGACTTCTCTGTGACAGTGCAGCCAAGAAGGGCTTCAGTGGACTCAGCTCTCCCTGTGTCTGTCCGTGTTGCCTTCGTCCCTGCACACCTGTGAATTCCGCCACCCACTGCTCTTTTGGCCTGACCTGACTTTAGTGTAAGGACATTGTGGATTCTGACAGATCCAGAACTGAACCCTTTCCTCCATTAGGGGTTCAAATTGCTGTCCCCCATAACGAGGATGGGCGTTTCTGATTTCCCTATTTTTTGGGGGAGCATGAAGTCTGTCACTGTCTGAATCATGAGCATGGGAACAACCAGGCGTATACAGTGAGTCACTGGGGACATGGACCTCAGATGGCTGGTGGTGGTGGGGGCATTAATTCATGCATCTTGCTTTTCTCCTGCATTCCACCTGTTGTCACCATCGGGCCCAAAGATCTCTTTGTTGCACACAGCATACACTTTCCTAAATTTTGAGAACAATCTGCTGTTTTCTTTCCACTGACTCCATTGTCATTTGCTGTATTAGTGGTAGGGAGAGAATTACTTTTGCCCTTGTCTTCCTTAATACCCATGTGCTTCATGTGTGTTTCACATCCTAATTCTTCATCCCTCCCTCCTTTGGTGTCTGATGCAAGTTTTTGTTAATATTTTTTAAATTTTATTATTTTGTTTTATTTACATTTGAAAGAGAGAAAAAGACACTTTGAGCAAGGGAGGGCCAGAACCCAGTCACATAACCATATGGCTAGTAAAATGCTTTACTCTTTCAAATTACACAGGCGGTCCAGACTTAAGGAAGAAGCTACCTGCTTACATGTATCTAGCCCTCCTGATGATGGTGATTCCTTTTTGTGCCAAGAGGAGTTTGAGTCAGCGTCTTTCATTTCAGCTTGAGGATCTCTCCTTTGCCTAGGGTCTGTGATCATGTTCCCACCCATTCTCTCCCATCAGGTGAGCTTTTCCTCCATCATTGTGATGGAATATAACCTTTCTGTTACCATAGAATCCTTTCAAATTACTGGCCGGTAACTTTTCTGCCTCCTGGGATACGAAGGAGATGTTGCCTCTTCTGCTCGCTGTGGATTCGTTCTGTGTCCCGAGTCATTTGTGTCTTGCTAGGGGCCATGGGCCGACAAAGGTGAGCACACTTCCTGGCCATCTGCCTGAATATGGTTGATTCCGCTGGAAAACATTGAGCTTTATGGTTGTACAGATTCATGATTTTCCTGGATTTTGCCAAACTTGATTACCTGATTCCTTCCTACACTTCCTGCTGCGCCCTGCCCTGAGGTCTGTTTCTGGCAGTCCTGTTTCCTGTATGGTGGTGGGAATTACCAGGCTTCCCACAGACCATGAAGATATGGTCACTTCCTTTGTTCCCATCTCTGCCTCTCTTCCTCAATGTGAAGGACCTAGAAAGGAATGTCGTCGGCTTCAGGGAGTCTTTCGGGCCTGCCCTTGATATCCAGCCAGGAAGTGTTGCCTTTCATTCTATGTACTATGCCCTATACAGAACTCCTCTGTGTTGACATTGAACACCAGTTATTCCCCCTCCATTACTGTCAGCCCATCTCTCTCTGTCTCCTCTGCACTCCCTGTCCTTCCTCCCAACATCTTGAGCACCCCCCTCCCCTTGTCTTCTCCTTGGCCCTCCCTCCCTCTTTCCTTCCATCTCTCCTTGTCTTCCTCTTCTCTTCTCCATTCCTGCCTCCCTCTGTCCCCATGGTCTTCTTTGAACTCTGGGCCCTTGACACATTTCCTCCCTCGGTCTCTTACTCTCTTCCACCTCTGTCTCTCTCTCTCTCCCTCCAAACTCACCATGGCCCTCCCTCTCTCCTCTTTGGTTTTCCCCTCCACCCCTCCTCCCATCCTCTGTTTGGAAGGACGTACCATGGAGACTGAGGTTTTGTCAGTAAATTGGTGGGGATGAGAGTTGGTAGATGTTACGTATTCAAGAAATCAGGAGGGAGCAGGTCTGCTGGACTGAGATTTCACCATTCTCCCCCATGATACCCGGGCATTTGGAGGAATACAGGTCTCCAATGGATTTTGGCAAGGTCCTGCTATTCTTTGGCAGAACTCTTACCTCTGGAATGAAATAATTGTAATTGAGAATATCTGTAGCCCGCCTGGTAAGAGGCTACTGTGTGCTTGGGTGGTGGATGGTGCAGGGTTGAACCTGAACAATTCTTCTCGGGAAGCACAGAACTCAAACACCTACACCCAGTTGGATGTAATCAGGATTCACCCCAAACCTCACACAAACAACAATAGCACACAAGGAAAAATCATACACTAATACCTCATGTTTATCTACCACATATCATTTGTCCTGAAGTCTTGGAGCCTCCTCCGGGTCTGGTGAGGAAGGGATGGGCTTTCACTTACAGCCTCTCCCTTCATAACTAGGTCATTTGAGCGAGGCCACTGCTTTCAGCTCAGACCTCTCCTTTCGTAGCTGCCGGAGCTCAGGTCTAGGACCAGGGCCAATGTGGAGCTCTTCCTGTATCGGAAACAGTGGGGAGGCCCGACCACCCTGGGCTGCCTTGGTCCTGGAGGGGTATGGTCAAGAGACTGGGGCCCGCCCAGACACTGAGCCTCAGGAGAGGATGGAGGCGTCCCAGACAGAAGTATTGCAGGCCACAACCGAACAACCTGTGGGGCCACACAAGGCCCTACCTCAGACAGAGATGTCCGGCCCCAGGGAGAATTTGGTGCTGCCTGTGGAGGACGTAGTGACGGCGGACGAGCTGTTGGGCCTGGTCGTTGACCAGACTTAGGACGTGGCCCCGCAAGTACACATGCATGGTAATGAGGTAGATGACCACTGGAAGTGGGAAGGGGAGGACTTGGTGCAAGAGAAAGACAATGAGGAAGAGGAGGGTCTACTGGACAGGGAGGAGGAGGAGCAGGAAGTTCAGGAGCATCAGAGCAGAAGTAGGGGGAGGATGTTGATAAGGAGGAGAGTGGGCAGGAGGAGCAGGAGCAATAGTTTAGTAGGGGGAGGTGGAGCAGGAGGAGGAGAAGAAGGTGCTGGAGAAGTAGGAAGAAGAGCGTGGGGAGGAGGAGATGGCCTGAGAGAAAGAGAAGGAGCAAGAGCACCAGGATGTACGGTGGTGGTGATGGCTTTGCAGCAGTAGAGGTGGTGGCAGGGGAGGAGGAGAGGAGGAGAGGAATTGGGTGAGGGAGGAATGAAAAGAATGAAAGGGTGAGGAATAGGAGGAATAGAAGGAGGAATGGGAAGAGGAAGAGAAGGAAGAGTGGAAGGAGGAGTCGGCGATGGAGGAGCAGGAAGGGAGCAAATGGAGTCTTTTTGGGAGGAACAGGATTAGAAAAGCAGGAGGAGGAGGAGGAATTCAGGCAGGTGGAAAATAGGTAGAAGAAGGGGCAGTAGGGGGTGAACCAATAGGAGTGGGAGTGGAGGAACAGGAGCAGAAGGAAGAGGACCATAGGGAACAGAAGTAGAAAGGGCAGGAGGCCAGGTGTGTGGAAGGACCACAGGATCAGGTGACACAGGAGGAAAAGGGCGAGTTAAAGTCATTGCTTCGGGCTGCCCTAACCCCACTGGAGGCTCTAGAGGCCCTTCAGATAGAGCTGCAGCCACTGAATACACAAGCCAGCCGGGGGTGCGCTGGGCTCATACTCCAAGTATCCCAGTGGCAACAGTATTATCTAGAACAGAGAAGTGCCCTTATCCAGGGCATCCCCAGCTTCCGGACCAAGTTTGTATCCTTCAACCTAGTCCTGAAGAGATCTCAGGGGGGATTGGCTAGAGCAAGAAGAAGGTAAGGAAGTGACATTTCGAGGGATACAATGAGGAAGAGGAGCAGGTGCAGGAGTAGAACAGGCACAAAATGGAGGATAGGAGGAGTATGAGGAAGAAGAGGTGGAGCAGGAAGCATGGAAGGGCAACGAGGAGGAGGAAGAATAGAAGGCAGCAGAGAAGAAGATGTTGGAGCAACAAGAGGATGAGAAGGAGCAGGAGGAAGTCCATGAAGATCAGGATGAGTACTAGGAGGAGCAGGAGATAAAGGTCCAGGAGTATTACAGACAGGAGGTGGTGGAGTTGTTGGAGCAGGAAGAAGGGGATCAGGAGCAGCAGTATTTAAAAGGGAAAAAGGAGGTGGAGGCAGAAGATGATGAGGAAGATGAGAAGGCCCAGGACAAAGAGGAGGTGGAGGAGGTTCAAGGGGAAAAGAAGTTGGAGGAAGAGGAGGAGGAGGAGGAGGAGGAGGTATGAGGGGAAAAGATGGTGGAGCCATAGTGGGAGGAGAAGGAGGAGTATGAAGAGAAGGAGGAGGAGGAGCCGGAAGAGGAGGACCAAGAGAATGAGGAGGGGGAAGAGGACAAAGAGAAGGACGAGGAGGAGCAGGAACAATATGGAGTGTTTCTCACACCAGATACTGGCACAGTCCTTGATTACTAAAGGAAACTCTTATACTTCATGAAAACACCATGTTGGACAGAGGGGCTGTGCCACAGGCTTAGGGAATCCTTGAATCCTCTGCCAATCTGGAACCCTTCTGGTCCCATGAAGAGCAGTGGGAAAGCTACTTTCCACCAAAGGCATAAAGGGTGCAGAAGTTTGGTCCGCACACAGGGCATGTAGCTCAGAGCTACCATACCTGCCTTGGCTTTGTGTGGTGAGTGTCTAGTGCTGCTGTCAGATGTAGATATGGACAGAGGCCACCTTACCATCTCCATCTCATGGAAGGATGGAGGGAATCCACGTCCATGCGATCACTGCCTCACATTCAGGGGATTATTTCATCCCATGAGTGGTGACATGACTTCTTGAAATCCTTGGGTTGTGTCCCTCAAATGTGGCCAACTACCTCGTTCCCTCCCTCCCCGGATAGTTTTCCAAGACACTTGACTTCACACCTTTAGGGGGCACAGGCAGACAGTGTTTTGAGTAGGTCCCCATGCCTATGGCAGCCTGCTGCCCATGTGAGAGGTAAAGGAATTGGGACCAGGATGAACACTTACACAGCCAAGGAGGGACACAGGATCTCCCTGGGAAGACCTCCAAACACCAGGAGATGAAGGGGAGAGCTGTCTTTCAGACAAGGGCATGCTCCTCGTGGACCAGGGTGCACAGGCACGTGTCTTGGGTGTGCACTCGGCACACAGGTGGAATGGGCAGCAGAGCATGAGGGTGTGGGTGTGTTTGGCAGTGTCCAGTTTTGCAGCCTGCAGAGAGAAAAGGCAAGAGTGGTGAACATGACAGTCAGTTTCCACATGTGGTGTCCTCTCCTCCTGACACTCCTCTTGCTGCGAGGACCTTCTCAGCTTCCTTCCCTAGCAGGGCCCTGCCAGACGGCTGTCATGAGGTGAATGTCCTCTCAGAGTAGGAATGCATATGCAGACCATCCTAAGCAGTGTGAAGAGATGGAACCCCGGGGTCAAGGACAATGGGGGCACACGTGACTTGCACTCTCGAGGGACCTATAGGGATCCGGTACGTGGATACGCCAGATATGGGGAAGACAACAAAGATGGGGGTGTGTCCAGAAAAGACCGCGGCTGTACTTCTGCAATGTGCGTACACACAGTCGTTACGAAGTTACACGGGAGGCCTACATGTCTTGCGACCGGCCGCTTCACATGGACACAGGGCAAACCGAAGTCCCAGGGAACAGGGAAGAGGGAGATGCGAAGCCTCCCTGGGGCCTCTGCACATTGGAGCCAGGGCAGCACCTGAAGATCAAACAGGTCCTCTGGGATTCCTTCAGGCCTGAGGGGCGTGGTCGCTGGTGCCCCGCCCACTGCCTTCCCCACGATTGGTCCTGCAGGCAGGCACACAGCCTGGGCGTGGCTGGGATTCTCTCCCTGTCAAAGCCTCAGGTCAAGATTTCACCTGAAAGGACCTTGGTGCCTCAATCCTCCAGAGACAAAGCCGCTGTGGCATCATGGGTACAGTGGTTGTGCACATGATCTGCCTCGACCTTTAGGCTCCAGGAGGAGGTCTTGTGGGTAGTCAGTGATTAGCTTCAGGTTTCCACTGTCTGCTTCTGGTGAGGGAAGAAAGTGCTTTCACCTACTCTCTCTCCCTACTTAGGTGGATCTGGTGTGGACGGGATGTGCTTTCACCACCTCCTCTTCATTCATAGCCGGGTCTGGTGAGGGAGGGCCACAGTTTCACAGTTTCACAGTTTCAGGCCTCTCAGTTCAGAGCCAGATTGGTGAGGGAGGTCTGTGCTTTCACTCCAGCCTCTCCAATCATAACTGGGTCTGGTGAGGGAGGGCCATGCTTTCACCTCCTGCCACTCTCTTCTTAGCCAGGCCTATTGAGATACGGCTGAGCTTCATCTCCCACCTCTCCCTTGGTAGCAAGGTCGGGGGAGGGAGGGCCGTGATTTCACCTCCAGCCTCTCCATTCATAACTGGGTCTGTTGAAGGAGGCCAGTGGTATCACCTATTACCCCTCCTTTCATATCTGCCAGACCTCAGGTCTGGATCCAGGGCCAATGTTGAGTGCATAGTGTATCAGAAAGAGAGGGGAGGCCCGGCCACCCTGTGCCACCTTCGGCCCCGAAGGGAACTGTCAAGAGACTGGGGTCCGCCCAGATACTGGGTCTCAATAGACAATGGAGGCATCAAAGACCGAAGATTTGCAGGCTACAACCGAACAACCTGTACAGCAAAGCAAGATCTGACCTGAGAGAGAGGTGTCCAACCCTGGGGAGAAATTGGGGCTGCCGGTGGCGGACATAGTGGCTGTGGACAAGCTGTTGGGCATGGTCGTCGAAAAAACTGAGGTGGCGGCCCCTCAAATAGATATGTATGGTAATTAGAAAGATGATGAGAGGAAGTGGGAGGAGGAAGAGTTAGAGGAAAAGGACCATGAGGAAGAGGAGGTCCTACAGGGAATGGAGGAGACAGAGAAGCAGGAAGATCAGTAGAAGGGCAAAAGTAGGGTGAAGAGCTGGAGGAGGAGGAGAGGGGGCAGGAGGAGCAGGAGCAAAAGTTCAGTAAGGGGAGGTGGAGTAGGAGGAGGAGCAGGAGCCAAAATAGAAGGAGGAATGGGGGGAGGAAGAGGAGGTGGCCTAAGAGAAAGGGGAGGAGCAGGAGCACCAGGATGTACAAGTGGTGGTGATGGCTTTGTGGCAGTAGAGGTGGAGGCAGCAGAGGAGTAAGAGTGGGAGGGGAAGGGGAAGAAGGACAGGAGGAGAAGAAAAGAAGGAGAAGGAGGAGGAAGTGGAGGAAGGAGAAGAGGAAGAGAAGGAAGAGGAAGAGGTGGAGGAGAGGAAGGAGGAGTCAGTGACTCAGGAACAGAAGGGGAAGGAAATGGAACCATTGCAGGAAAAACAGGAATAGAAAAGCAGGAGAAGGAGGATTTCTAGCAGGAGAAGGAGAGGTAGAAGAAGGTACAGTAGTTGATGTACCAAGAGGAGCAGGAAGGGAGGAGCAGGAGCAGATGGATTAGGAAAATGAGGAACAGAAGCAGAAAGGGCAGGAGTCTCGATGAGTGGAAGGACCGCAGAGGCAGTAATTGAAGAACGAGCAAAAGATCCAGTTAGAGTCAGGTCTCCGGGCTGGCCTGACCCTGCTGTAGGCTCTACAGGCCATTCAGACAGAGCTACAGCCACTGAGTAAACAAGCCAGACAGGGGCGCGCTGGACACACACTCCAAATACCCAGTGGCGACAGTATTATCTGGAACAGAGATGTGCCCTTATCCAGGGCATCCCCGGCTTCTGGACGAAGTCTCTATCCTTCATCCTATTCCTGGAGGGATCTCAGGGGGGATTGGCTAGTGCAACAGGAAGGTAAGGGAAGTGACATTTCGAGGATCACAAGGCCTAGAGTGCAGATCACCCCGTCTCCTGAGGACAGGCACATGCAAACCTGGTGTCATCTAGAGGTCCTGGCACGTAGGTGAGTGTTTGGGAGGGGAGGGTCAGGGAGCAGAGGATGGGAGTGCATTATATCACACGTAGAACAGAAACACAACTGGGGGTTGGGGGAGTGGGGCTCCAGGTCATATGGAGGACTAGCAGCAGGACATGTCCACACAGAACAGCCTGGGATGCCTTGTTCCGGGTCCCCCTCAGCTCTCTGGTGCAGGAAAGGGGGTGAGAATGCCTGCCAGGTCAGCCCTAGCCACAGTGTGTGCTCTGTGTACATAGGGGTACTGTCTAATCATCAGCACACAGGAATGAGTCTGGGATGTGTTGTGCTGGCATATACAGCCATCTGTGTCTGCCTAACAGAGCCTTGCAGACCTGGTTCCCTTTGGGCCTTGAACAGCCTACGCAGAGGCTGGGGACCCTGGGGGAGGACAGGAGACAATAGTGCCAGCTTCTGTCCTAAACTGGTCTCTGGTTCTAGCTCTTTCAGGCCCAGCACTCGAAGGCTCCTTGACATCCAGCAGTCGGTGAACCACCCTCAGATGTTGGCCATGATTAGTAAGCAAGATGAGGACATGCATTGCTACCTGACCGATTTGAAGGTCTGGCCAGGGAGACGGAGGCAGGACGTGTGATTGCAAAGGTGGGAAGGCCGTGATTGATGATGAGATGTGTTCCTGAAATCACGTGGGTTGAGGTCTCCTGGGTTTATATTTCCCATTTCTGACCTGCTAAACCATGGCAGGTGGAGGAACACAAGTTTCCCAGGGGTTGCTGGGTGATCCTGCTGTTGTTTGGCAAGAACACCTACTTCCTGAATGAAGTCATTGCTAAGGAGTATAACCTTCCTCTTGCTGGTCAGTGGCCACTGCATGTGTGGGCGGCAGCTGGGGGATGGATGACCTTGAATCCTTCACTAACACCTTGTTGCATACACATCTTTCTTTAGGATACAGGGTTTTTCATTCCAGCCGCATCCAGAGGTACCCAAATTACCAACCAGAGGCTTAGAGACACAGGCATGACAACAGCAGCCTTAGTAACTTCTTCAACCAGTTGAAGCGGCAAACCACTGCTTTGCTGGCTCTTGCAGGAATGCTGAGGTAGGATTCTATGACAAGGAAGGAAGATTATTTTGGTACGTTCTCCACCTTCTTGGGCTATGCTGGGATATGCTGAGATCATGTGAGCCCTGGTCTGTTTCTCCTTCCAGATAATGATGGAGGATCTGTGGCCCAATCCCCTGCAGTACTTCAGTAGGAAATAGACACCAGGGTAGGGTTCTTAGAGGGAGACAATAGAGGAGCCCCGGAGGTGGGCGCATCTCCCATGGGGTCCATGGAACAATTGCTTTCCTCATGGAGAAACTGAGGCTGGGAGTAGCTCAGGGACATTGCCATAAAGTCAAAAGGGCATCAGTGTGAGTCAGGGAGTGTGAAGAATTGAAGTGTCAAAGAGGTTTTGCCTCTTTGTGGAGGCTTAATGTGGGAAGTCTGGCAAGGCTGTATGAATGAGCAAAAAATCACATCCAAAGTTGGCTGCTACACGTGTAGGAAGTGGTCTTTCTATAACCATGAACCCCACCCTCAAACCTCCTACCACTGTTCTACATTTTGGAGGGCCTTTTTTGCTACTGTCAGCCTTGGCATGGCTGTGGGAGCATAGCCAGAAGGGGCCTCAGCCTGGGCCATTTCAGGGGATTTATAAACTCATCTATGCAGGCCATCATTAGCTATGTGTTTTCGAGGATGTAGAGTTTGGGATAGAGGTGGGCCCAGTGTCCCTCACCTCTTCTTGTCTCCTGACAGTACCAGCTAAGGTAACAGTTCCTGATTTTATGCTGGCCTGTCCCAGAGAAAGGCATTGAAGGGGTTTTGGTGCGGAAAGTTCTGAGTCTCCAGGAGCAAAACGCTTATGCTTGGACCTTTGTGTCAAGTGATCTTGGACAGAGGCCTGGCATGCCCTTGGTGCCAGGGATTACAACCCCTGGGCTTTCTTCCTGCAGCACAGTTCACAGTACCAAGAACCCTGAGGAGACTGTAGGGCTTTCTGGTGAGGCTTACAGGAACGTCCAATCTGCCTGTGGGGCTGTATGTGCTCCCTAATGGCATCATTTACCACATGGCCGAGTCTGTGGGCTCCAGAGTCCTGTCCCTTGATAGCAGGCCTTCAGCAATTCAGGAGCATTCTGGCTTCTATCTCTTTGGTCAACATGTCTGTCCCTAGCCTCTCGGGGACAACATCTTGTGCCCTGTGTACAGGAGGATCCCTCTGTGTGTGTGTTCCTCCCCTTCCCTGAACATGCCCTGAGGTGTCCCTGTCTTCCCATGGCTCCTCCTATGCTGACATGTCAGTGACGCTACAGCCCAGATGGTCTTCGGTGGGCACAGGTGTCCCTGTGTCTGTTCCATTGCATCCATTCTGCACACCTGTGCATTCTTTCCACAGCTGCTCTTTTTACCTGACCTGTATTTGCTGTAAGTTCTTTGTCTGAGACTGCCTGTGTCAGAATTGGAACTTTCTTCCACTTGTGTATCAAATTCCTGGCCCCACGTAATGGGGATGGGGTTTGGTGATTTCCCTATGTGTGTTGTGAGTCTGAAGTCCATCACTACATGAATCATGAGCAAGAGAACAACCAGACATAAACAGTGAGTAACTGGGCACTTGGACCTCAGCTGGCTGGTGGGAGGCATTAAGTCATGCATCTTTCATCACTCCTTCTGCCTTCCACTTGTTTGTATCCATTGGGCTGTTAGGTCAGTGTCTTCACACAGCATATGTTATTGTAAATTTAAAAATCCAGTGTGCCAAAGATATTTCCCTTTTGTTAGTCAGCATTTTCAGCCAGGACAGACTAGTTTCTGTGTGCTTTATATGTGTTTTGATTCCTAACTTTTCTGTTACTTCCCACATTGGTATCTGTGGGATACCTTTGTGGTGACGTACTGACACCTTTGACACATTTATTTTGAGCTTCACTTTTGCTATCCTAGCTGGGCATAACTGCAGTAAACAATGTAAACTCTGGGATGTGCCTTTATATGTAATGGCAAAGAGACCACATGTGGCCCCTTCACAATTATATATCTCTTCAAACACTCATTGTTTGTGATGATAGCATCTGCCTTCTGAGAAACCTATGGAGGCAGCAAAGCAATGGCTAAGCACACTGTGCACATTAAATCTCCAGAACTCATGCCCCTTGCATGCCTACGTCTTCACAACCATGGTCCTTCACCTCCCAATTGCACTCTCCCCTGGGAATCACTATTCACTCTGCTTGGCCACATGTCTTTGACTGCTTTAGCCTCCTCATGAACTGTCAAGGTGGGGTCTCATCCGCTGTGCTTCTTTGTGGGATTGATTTATTTCACTCAGCCCTGTGTTTTCCTGCACTGATGTCCAATGAACCTTCTTAAGCATTATCCCTGCCAGGCCTGACAGTGAAAACATTAGCCTCAGAGACCCCAAGTTTCCCAAAATATGTACCTGGAGGAGGAGTCTGTGATGGAGCCAAAACCAGTGTGTGTCTCGTTACTCCGTTCATTTTTGTACATGTTACAACATACAACATTAGTTAGGCTGAGCTGCCTCACTTAGGCACATGTCTTTTTCATGTGTTAGTCATTCAACACCACATTGCTCCCCAGACATACAAAGCTAGGTGCCTGCATGCATATATCTGACTCTTGTGTGTGAGGATTCTTTGTTTCTATGTGGCATTTGAGTCACAGTCTGGTGATCTGTCATTTCAGCTGTAACTTTCCACCTTAACTTCAAGCTTTGGATCATGCTCTTTTTCATTCTTGTACCATTGGTTGAGCATTTGCTCTACCGTGGTCGAGTAGTGAAATTTTGTGCTACCTTAAGTTTGTTTAAAATTGATGATCACATCACCTGCAGATTTGTGACTCTTAATGGGAAATTGGCTCTTACACTGACTGAAGACGATGTATGCATAATGGAACATTTCTGCCTCATGATTCCCAGAGGCCAGGGTATGTCAGAGTTGACCACAGTTCCTGGGCATCTCTGTGAATATACCTGATTCCTCTAAGAAAGCATAGGGTTTCTTGAATGTGCTGCCTCATGATTTTCCTTCAATTAGCCAAGCTTTAGGACATGATTCCTTCACGCAGTTGGTGCTCCTCATCTCTCTTCACTGTTTCTGGAAGTTCTGAATTCTGTATGGTGGTGGTAATTGTCAGTGTTTCCCACATCCCTCTGAGCATCTGGTCATTCCATTTCTTCTCTGCTGTGTGTCTCTTCCTGAACCAGAAGGGCTTTGATAGACCTGTTTTCAAGTTCAGAGATTCTATGGGAGCTGCCTTTGAATTCAAGGCAGGAATAGTTGGCTTTACAGGGGTGTGCTTTCCAAAGGACAGAATTCTTCCGTGTTAAAACTGCATAATGGTAATTGTTCCTTCTTGAAAGTTGAGCTATCTATCTCTGTCTCTAATTCTGACTCCCCTCCCTCCCTCGCTCTCCAACCACCTCCCCTATCTTCCCCATGTCCCTCCATGCACTTTCGCGGCATCTCCTGTTGTCTTCCTTTCCTCTCTCTCCTTCATGCCTTCTTCTATCTCCCCTATACTTCCTTTCCCTTCCTCACCATCCCACAATAACTCCCTAAGTCTCTTCTTGTCTTTATCCTTCTGCTTCTCTCTCCCTCCCATCTTCTTGAGACTCTCTCCTGGTTGGTCTTCCTATTGACACCTCCTTCCTTGCTCTACCTCCATGTCTACCAACTGGCGGTGGGCGGCGGGGATCCAGGACCAAGGAACAGCAGGAGGAGGAGACATAGATGTCCTTGATGCTCAGGACCTGCAGGGAGAGCTGGTGCTTGAGGCTGCAGAGGAAGCGCCAGAGCTCTGTGTCGGAGCTCATGAACTCCTCGCAGCAGGGTAGGAAAAGCGTGAAGTCATCGATCAGCGCCTTGGTGCTGCCAGCCCGAGGCAGTTGAGATCCCCAGTGCACAACTCTCTCCTCCCCTGCCTCCAGTTCGGCCCCGCCTCTGAAATGAAAGCCACCCCCAGGGCCGAGTGGCACCCTCACCAACACCTACTCACGCTGGGCCTCACTGGACGCCGCTCAGGGTCGGCCGTGTCCCCAGGATCTCGCCGCCACCACCGGTGCCACAGGTCGGTGATGAATTTCTACCATGAGGCCAAAGCAGTCAGGCTCTGAGTGTTACCCTTCAGTTTCTTTTTTTTTTTTTAACTTTATAGTTTATTGTCAGGTTGGATTCCACATAACTCCCAATGCTCTTCCCGACAAGTGACCTCCACCATGACCATCACCCCATTTTACCTTTCTCCCTTCCCCTTCCGCCCTCAGTTTTCAGTATTCAAGAGTCTCTCATCCTTTGTCTCCCTCCCTCTCCCTAACTCTTTTTCCTTCTTCCCCTACGCATGGTCTTCTGTTAGCTTTCTCCTGTTAGAACAATGAGTGAAAACATATGCTATCTGTCCTTCTCTGCCTGATTTATTTCGCTTAGCATGACACCCTCGAGGTACATCCACCTTGCTACGAATGGCCAGATTTCATTTTTTCTCATTGCCATGTAGTATTCCTTTGTGTAGATGAACCACATCTTCCTAATCCATTCATCAGTTGATGGACATTTAGGCTCTTTCCATGCTTTGGCTATTGTTGAAATTGCCGCTACAAACATTGGGGTACATGTGCCCCTATGCATTAGCATTTCTGCATCCCTTGGGTAGATCCCCAGCAGTGCAATTGCTGGGTCATAGGGGAGTTTTATTGATAGTTTTTTGAGGAACCTCCACACTGTTTTCCAGAGTGGCTGTACAACTTTACATTCCCACCAACAGTGTAGAAGGGTACACGTTTCTCCACATTCTCGCCAGCATCTATCATCTCTTCAGTTGTTCATTTTAGCCTCTCTGACTGGCTTGAGGTGGTATCTCCGTGTGGTTTTGATTTGTATTTCCCTGATGATGAGTGATGTTGAGCATCGTTTCATATATTTGTTGGCCATCTGGATGTCCTCTTTGGAGAACGGTCTCTTCGTGTCTTCTGCCCATTTCTTCACTGGATTGTTTGTTTTTCGGTGTGGAGTTTGGTGAGTACATTGTAGATTTTGGATACTAGCCCTTTATCTGATATGTCATTTGCAACCATCTTTCCCCATTCTGTCGG
>JAQQST010000022.1:2178287-2200791 GCA_028646485.1 Cryptoprocta ferox | reverse complement strand
GGGAAGGGAAGGGAAGGGAAGGGAAGGGAAGGGAAGGGAAGGGAAGGGAAGGGAAGGGAAGGGAAGGGAAGGAAAGGAAAGGAAAGGAAAGGAAAGGAAAGGAAAGGAAAGGAAAGGAAAGGAAAGGAAAGGAAAGGAAAGGAAAGGAAAGGAAAGAAAGGAAAGAAAAGGAAAGGAAAGGAAAGGAAAGAAAGAAGAGAAGAAAAGAGAGAAGAAAAAGAAACAAAAACAAAAAGAAGAAAAAAACAACAAGGTGGGGACAGAGACAGCAAAAGTCTGAGGGCAGTTCAAAAGCATATAAGCAGCCAACAGGAGAGATAAGAATATGCTATGGGATATATAACTGGATGGCAGCAGAAAAGAAGTAGAAGCAAAGAAAAAAAAGAGAAAAAAAAGACAACTCCCCTGTGCGGATGGGCATGGTCTGGGGTTAGGTCAGGTCTCGGGAGGCTGCTCTCTCCGAGGCCCTGCCTTGGTGGTTGTGGGGAGAAGTATGGCACTGCCTCAAAGTTTTGCCGGAACCAAGCTTTGCAACCGCCCTTGTGAGTCTGATCTCCCTGTGCTGCTGGCAAGCAAAACTGTATTCTCCAAGCTCCGCCTCACTTCCAAATCCCAGTCCGTGCAGTTCAACACCATCACCGGGGATATGAATGCATTCCCGCTGATGGCTGGCCTCCTGGCCGGCTTGCGCCACCCTTTTCTCAGAGCCGCCACTGCCGCCGCAGCCCCTGACACTTTTCAAGGCTCCCGGTGCGGCTTGGAGTGGATGCCGCTGCCGATGTGCCCAAGGAAGAACTCGCCGGACAGGTGGGACGGATTTCTCTTCTGGCGCTCGGCAGTTATATATGGGGAGACAGGCGAGTTTTTCCTCCCTTAGAGATGGTTCTAGGTGAGTTTTCCGTCTCTCTTTCTCTTCTCCTGGTCTCTCTGGGGTACAGCGCGCTCTCCCTGTGTTGGGCTCGGGGACTCCTTTCCCCTTTACCACCGGGACCCACCTGTCCCCTAATTTCCCAGATCACAGTCACTCACTCAGGCATCTTTGAGGTAGTCTTCTTTGTGGCGTCTGTTTTTCTTCCCCCCACTTGCAAATCCAAGTTTTATCCCTTCAGTCCTTCTCAGTTCAATCTATACGGGAGTGTGCGGATTACAGAGCTCCCTGCTTCGCCGCCATCTTGTCCTCTCCTCTCAATATTTTATTTTTGAGAGAGATAAGGAGCAGATGAATCTTAAATAAAAGGTTAGTGCAATGCAGCTATTCCCATTTTTTTCATATCATCCTAAAATGATAACATTGATCAGGTGTAATGGTTAGACTGAAGGTATATCTTGCAATGCCTGACATATTCTCCATCTTATCATTTGAAGAAAACAATGATAACCCCTGTTTATAATGTACTTATGGTTATTTCCTCATATACTAATCTGCAATTATCTTGTCATATTTAATTGACAAGTATCTTTCCCTTTGCAACACTGAAGAGTGGTGGAATTGATTTACTAGTCTGCTTTTAATCAGTTACATAGTTTCAATGCCTAATCCTATGACTATTGTGGGTAGAACTCAACCAGAATTTGTGGAATTAATGGGTAATGCAAAGGGCATGCCTCCATAACATGTGATCAAGGATTATTAACAACACCAACAGCACTATCATATGCACAGCAATGAAATGTCCTCACTTTTATCTCTACAGGAGACCAGCTGCTGTCATGACTATTGAGCCTCACAGACATAGCCTACTTCTCAGGTACAAAATCACCCCAGATGCAATTACTGAAGTAGAAATGGGCATCCCAATGAACAGTACCCAGTAAGAAGACCAGCCAGGGCAGTAGGGCATCAGGCATAAAGAAGAACTAGATCACAGAATTCATAATTTTTTGATTTGAGATTAGAAAAGTGACTCAGGTCTTGGATTCATTTCTGTTAAGTTATGTCTTAATGAGTCAAAAATTTATGATCTTTACATATTTCTGCACTAAACTCATGTGTTGGAACCACTTTGAGTAGCCTTTGGTAAAAAAAAAATACATGATGTCATCATGTTTAGCAAAAAAAAAAAAAAAAAACACCTCTAAGTATGATTTATGTTATGAATAGACAAAATGGCAGAAGTGGGAGATCCAAATTGGGAAGACATGCAGAAAATTATGCAAACATAAATATTTTCCAAAGTGAGCATCTAAATGAGTCTATAACATTGATAGCAAAATATACAAAATTATAGATAGAATATTCAAATTTACCAAGTTTATCAGTATAAGACCTGGGAAATTTTGCATATCTCAAAACTTGAAAGGACTACGAAAGAATATTAGTGAAATATAAATCCTAGTTTTTCATAGTAAGGAGTAGAGTGGGTGAAAGAAAGTAAAGAAATGGAGACATAAGCATATTATTTAGTGTATTGGAAGTAACAGCCACAAAGGAAAGATAGACAAGATGAAAAAAAATGACTGCTGAGGAGCAGATAGCCGGTGTGGAAATTGGGAAGAACCCTGGTGCTTCTGATTATAAACCCTTGATGTCATCTAATACCAGTGGGTAGCTGAATGCATTGTTCTTTTGAAAATGTAATTTCCATTAAGGTGATTTCTTGTTGACAAGGACAGTCATAAGCATTTATAGTTGACAGCTTTGATTAAAAATGGAGCATGGATGCAGAGCCCTTTTATTACAAGAGTTCTAATGGCAATTATGCTATTCTTTTTAAACAAAACCCTGGCCTGATCACAGAGTGCTCACCTGAACTAAAATTATTACCAGTTGGGCTATAGTTGACTGAACAATTTCATTTTCCAACCAGCTCTTTGAGATTTTTGAAACTGCCAGAAATATTCAAAGCAAATCTGGAGTGTGATGGCCTCTACAACAGTAGCTTCTAATAGACTCATAAAAGGTGGCAAATGGTCCTAACACACTAACTTGTTTACAATCAGAATCCACACATTTCCAGCTTTAGCACGAGTCAACAGTGCGCTGCCCCATAAACTGCCTTATGATATGAGAAAATAGCATTGTGGTGTGACAACTTGTGTTATAAAGAGGTGAATTGGCTCAACATCTTATCAAAACTGATAATGGTCTATGGCTTTATGTTTGTCTTTCATTAGGGCAGATCATATTTTTGATTAGAATTTAAGGAGAGGGATTAAGAGCTAGGATTCCAGAATCCCACAAGAACTTGCATCCGGTTCCCGTTCCATCCGCTAAATTCATTTGTTGTTGATTTTGTCCTCTAAAAGCAGTAAATGGTTAACGAAACCATGGCCCACCTTTCTCTTCAAGTTGCAAACATTTAATACATATGTGGCTTTCCTTCTTTGGCCAAAACATGTATTTATTCAACAATTCTATGTTTTGCAATGATCAGGAATGAGTCATGTCTCAGTGTCTGTAGCTTTTAAGACTGTAACACAAAAATAATGACCACTACTTTGTCTTGGAGGTGGTTGTGATACCCCACTTAAGATATCTACAGGGAAGATAATGGAGACAAATGTGTCCATCACCTGAGACAGCCTGGCAAGGTAAGTGCTGAAAACTGAACTTCATTGTCCTCTGTCACCGAGAATGGAACACAGAAGCACACACAGGCTATTTGTTTTGTTAGGATGTATTATATGTTTAGGAGGAAGCACAACAACATGGTATCCATAGAATCGGCATGCATTTTGCTACTTTGTCGATACCAGGTGGCTGGGAAGAAAGGGATGGGACAGCTGAGATAGCATTGATTTTCCTGTGCCATATAATTAATTTACAACCCCCTCAGATCATTATTGCTCCTGTTTTTGAATATTGAGAGTTTGTTTTTCTATGTATGTGCAGTAAACTGAAATGGAGAGATAATTGATGATTAATTTTCTATTGAAAATTTTTTCGTAGAAAATTGAAGCAGGTTTCTAGGTTTATACTTGAAGACACTGACTTCAGTTCTTTACTGTAGTATGGAAATCTTTCTTTCTAATTTTGGAGGCATTTGGATGTCTTCGTATATCATTAGTCAGCTGATATAGGTAGCGTTAACCTCAGGGTATTGGGCTGCATTGAAGCGTTGTTCTGCATCAGCACTCAGAAAGTACTTCCGACTCCATGTTTTCTATTGATTGAAAAGTAACGTTGTCCTTCTTGTCTCCAGAAATACTACTTCCGTTCATGAGGCAGTACACCACCAAGGATCTAAGAAAGGCGAGAGCGTGGAATATTTTTGGTATAGATTGGTTTCCTAAGATAGTAACAGAAAGCATGCCCTACTGACTTGTTAGAGTAGGTTTGTATATAGTCTTACACCATTTACTTCTCTCTCTTTCTAATGTTTCCACCTGTAAAAAATTAATTTTGGGGTATCCAAGGACTCTTTTCATTCTAAAATTTAGGTTTATCAAGAAGATTAGTTAGTTGTGCTGAGGAGGATTATTCCAAAATGCATAGATGTTGGTTGTTAGTGGAGGTTTTGGAAAAGAGCTTGTATCCCCTTCTGTCTGGCCTGTGGGCTCACAGAGGGATGGTATAGCTACTGTCTTTGGAAACACTTTCTAGCTTTGACAACAGCATTCTGCAGGTCAGTGCCTTGGTCGATGCCAATGCTTAGTTGTGTGAATTCAGACCCTGGTTGGGGGTGGCTGCAGTAAGTCAGGGAGTCGCTGTGGTGTTTTTTTTTTCTCTCATGGTAAGGGGAACACAAGGTCATCGAGAAGAAGGAAGTTCTGTAGTTCCTTCTGTATTTTTTAAGGTAATGATCATAAGGACAGGCACTTATGGAGTTGCAGAATGAAATGGCAGTTGTGACCTCTGTAGTTGCAAGAGAGGTACCTGGGGTAAATCATATGCTTTCAGATGCAGGATAATTGAAATGATAGTGATGACAAATAACAGCACTAAGGCTAATTAAAAAGGCTGTGGAGAGTGGGGAGACTGGGCGAGTTGGGAATCCCAATATGCTGCAGAGGCTCTTCTTGTTTCTCTGATTTCCTGCTCCATTAATCTTCACTACATTGTCATTCCTTCCAGAGCAAAGCTCCTCTTCTTCCTCTATTTCTTCGGCTCTTCAATTGGAATCCCTGTGACTCATCTCATCCACACAGATAGCATGGTATCTCTGTCCTTCACAATAGGGCATCCAAATTCAACACTCCTTTTTGTTCTTCAGCCATTATTCTAAAAATAAATAATTGGAGATGAAAACAAACCATACATAATGATGTACTTTGACAAAGGTATGACTTGATGAGAGGGGAAGATTCAATGGAGCTGACATGAGTTAGGAGTCATGAAGATAGAAGGAAATTTCCAGGTAGAGCAGAGAGGAAATAGAATTTCCTCTGACACAGTCAGGATGCCACCAAACTGTGCAGTTTGCTTTTGTACATGACATAAGGTGATTATTCTGATCGTAAGCTCTGAAAAGATCAGACCTCAGTTGCTGTCCTTATGATTAATAACATCAGGGTTGACAGCAAGAGTCTGTATTTAATGAAACCCAATTGTTTAAGCATTGAGGAGATTGTTTTGAGAGCAGAATATGGGTCAAAGAATAGAGTCACGATGCAGAGATTCACTGGGGATGAGGATGAGAAGTGATGTCACATGACAGTTGTTCAACATTCAGGACAATTATAGCTGCCATCACACAGAACAGACATGCAAGGAGACTACGGAAAGACTCAGGATGTTTCCTTTCTTAATGTTTATTCATTTTTGAGAGAGAGACCGAAACAGGGTGTGGGAGGGGCTGAGACAGAAGACACAGAATCCAAAGCAGACTCTTGCCTCTGAGTTGTCAGCACAGCCCAAAGTGGAGCTCAAACTCGTGAACTGTAAGGTCATGCCTTGTGCTGAAATCAGTTTTTTATTGGAAAACATCAACAAGGGAACCCTCACAGGGTCACTACGTGTAAGGAAGTAAGTTTAAAGGGAGAATTATGCAGGTCCCTGAGAGAAGGAGCTATGGTTCTGCCTATTCATATGTATTTCCACTGACTTACTTATAAAATCATCAAACTACATCTTAATGCATTGACAACTAGAGCTAAAATGAAGATTATTCCAAGACGATTTTGTGAAATGGTTCAAAGTTGGAGGTCCTGCTTTGCTTGTATTCAGTACTCACAATGAAATTTGCAGGAACCACCATAGGATTGTGTTGATGTGTGAATGCACATATGGATCCAGGGGAAGAACAGAGACAGCAGTCAATGTTCCAGTCATAATTGGCAATTTATTTTGATGAAAGGTGACAAGGCAATTCAATTGGGGAAATAGGGCTTTATAAAAAATAGTGTTACAACAATTGGCTATCTAAATGGAAAATACATAAATATGAGTCCCTCCTCATGCAATATACAAAGAATAAACCAAGAGACCTCATAGACATCAATGCAAAAGCAAAACTTAAAGGCTTCTTTAGGAAAACATCTTCTGATCAATCGTAGGGAAAGATAGCACACAACCCAAACTGTAGATAAAAACACAGGAAAATAGAATGACATCCAAATAGAAAACTTATGCTCTTCTAAGGAAAACTGCCTGAAAATATTAAATGTCAAGCCATGGAGTGGGAGATAATGTTTGGAATGTGTACACAGTTGTAAAACAGTGTGTATTCACAACATGTAAAGAACACTGACAACTCGACGATATTTATTAACGTATTAAAAATATACATCAGTTTTGGAATTAAATACACAACACTTTACAAAAAAGATACGCAAATGGTGTTCAACATCTAAAACCAAGAGACTGCCCACTCTATGCCACTTTCTAACAGACTTTAAATTAATTACCTGACACATATCACAACTCCTACAGACTTGTTTGGCAATAGAATAAATACCCGTAGAGCCCTACATTAATAAGTTATCACCCAGGACTGCGATCCCCAATGGCTTCCCGCATACAACATTACCATGAACTCTCTCACGATGGGCCTGTTGAGCACTTCTCTTCCATCTGGAAGAAACCATTCTCCCTCCCCATCTGGCATTGCTCCTAGTTCCTTCATTTCCTTTATTTCTTCCTCAATGAACTAGGCCTTAATGTGCTCATGGGTACGCTAGGAATGAAGCTCAGGAGTCTGAGTCCATATTTCAGTGTGTTCTCTAGCAGTGTCATCCACAAGAGGATTCCCTAGACCCTTAAAGGAATGCCCCTTCTCATGACATGCTACAAGTACTATAGCTATTTCGGCAAAAAGAAACAGACATCTGAAGCTCTTTGATCTGTTTCCCCATGAACCAATTCCTTCCCTCTTCTTTCAATGAGAATTTTTCATTCCAAACCTTCCCAAACTGTGCACCATTCCAATGAGAAACTTGGAATCGGTATAGATGATCCCTTCCTCTTCTACTAGCCACTTTAATGCCAGATCCGAGCCAATATTTACAAATGTGGACTCACTGAGTGTTCGGCAATCTCCTTTCTTGCATACTGACAGCTTTTCCCCATTGAGAACAGTATACCCATTATGCTTGTAAGAGTGAACATTTGGGAGGAATCTTTCTGAAAATGACCCTAAGCCCACAAAGATTGGCACTGATTCAAATCTGGTCTAACCCAGCCTGAAAATCAATGATTTTTAAGCAATTGTGTCTTAATCTCACAGATCGTTTGGCTTCCTGCCCTCGGAAAGCACTGGTTGGCATCTGGAGACCAAATTAAGTCACGTTTCTCCAAAATAAAGGGCTCCTATGTTAGAGTTAAAAATTTTTAACCTATTCCCCCAGACTCTGATTTAGAATACATTGGAGATTATGAGGTTTCCTGAGTAATAATTTTTCCCCAAAAGTGCCCTTCCTGCTCTCTCCACTTGCAGGAAAGTGGCTGCTGCAGCTTGCTACATTTTGGCCACCACCTAGACATACAATCTATTACCTTGGACATGTACACAACTGGTTGTCTTTTCCACTCCCATTTCTGCAAGCACTACAGGAGTATCCCCCGTCCCCCCACCCCCCTGCCCAGGCCACCTGGTCTACTCTCACAAATAAGTGGAAAGCTTTCACCAAGAATGGAGGTGCCCAAATCACATATGTGGTTAAAGTATGCTTTAATCTCTTTTGCAGTCCAATTGAGAGCGTCTTGGATCCCCCTCCAGTATTCTGAGATATAAGTCTTTAGACCTCTGAGCATAAAAATGAACCCACAATTTACAGTAGCCTAATAAACCTAAACTTTTCCACAGATCCCTCATTGGGGGATGTGGTAGCCAAATATTCCAGCTATTCATTCAGAGTTGATTTTTCAGTTAAGTTCACTGATTAGATGCTCTTCATAGTGTCCTTCCCATTCCACAAAGGGCAACTTGCATCGAAACATTCTGAGCCCTTGTTGTCCTAGGAAGTTAAGTGAATCTATCATGGCCTTCGACTTTGGCTAGATCTTTTACTGAAATCATGAATTAATGTACACAAGGTAAGATTTGTGTGTCCAATGGGAGCAAAGTATTTTCTAGGAGAGATTCCAATATTTCACTGACGTAAATGGGGCCTCAGGAAAGTGCCTTTTATAGGATTCTTCCATTACAGGGCAAAGAGATCTCTGTTCTCTAGGTTTAGGGAAAGGTCCACATGTATGTTTCCAATTCACACACCTGACAGAGACTCAAGTGGACCTCCACTCTCACGCATGCTCTCTCTGTGAAATCCCGCTCACGAGCATAACTAGTGCCCACCAGTCACACTTGCTCTTTCTCCTCACATATCTTCCATTTTTACACACTGTTTCTGACAGAGCTTCAGGCCAAAGTGGTGATGGCATGGGGAGGCAGGTGAGAGCATGTTGGCAGTGACCCAGAGATGTGGACTCCCCCTGTGTTCTCCTGGAACAGGGGTCCTTACCTGTAACCCTGACTGTGGGCATTCTCATGGTTGGTGTCTGACCAAGGAGAGGACACCTCTCTGGGAGCAAGGGACCTGGCTGGACATCCACATGACTGGTTAACACTCTACAGGAGCCAGTGGACTCTCTGGGACTCACTTGGCAGCCCGTTCCCTACCTTTTAGCTCGGCCCTATGGAATACTGAACACATCACAAGGCGGTCGGTTCCACCTCCTTCCAGTCTCTGCCTAGGAAGGGACACAGCCGCTGCACATGTTGCGCACTGCTCCACTCTATCTCTGCACAACTCCCCCACACACTAATTCATAGCGCCTCGGACAGACCCACTAAGGCCAACTCTTCTTTTTCCCTTCCCGAGTCCCCCATAAAAGTTACACACTAACACAGAAGGGTTCGTTGCTTCATTGAGCTCTCATTTATTGTCATTTCAGAAATGTGGTGGATAAACCTGGAATCTGCCAGGTGTGATCCTTTTCCCATATGTGAGTCACCGAAACATCCCACATCTGTTCTTGGAAAACCATTGATTTTCTGTGGTGTTCACATCCACACAGATGGAGCGACACTGACACAGGGGAGTATGTGTAGACATGGGTAATTGCACATTTGGGCACACACACACAAACATACACACAGGCAATCCACACAGGCAATCAACAGCAGGCTGCAATAGATGAAAAGTAATAATTCCACTGATATGCAAGCAAGTGTCAGAAGTGTGCATCACCCTTTAGGGATCCCTATCCATTTCCACAGTTAGGGCCTCCATTCCAGCCCTCACATAGCCTTGGACCATTTCTCAGAATGGACAGGTGGCTGTGGAAGGATGTGGGGTGGAGAGACACAGGGAGACCAGACCGGGATTCTCATCAGTAGCGCACTGGGGCAAATGAGATCCAGTCCCAAAGTCTGGCCGGCAATTCCAAACTGAAGGGGCAGGAGGAGCACCAATAGCGAGGGGCAGACAGCCCTGGCAGGTATTTGTGTTGGAAAAAAATTGCTTCTCCAGAGTTGACCCTTGACGTGCATGCCCTCAGTCCCTCTGCCTTGGGCTTCCAGGGATCCACCACCCCGATATGAGGCTTGTGTCCAGCTGAGTTCCGGCAGGTTCAGTTGTCATCCTCCCACCTGCTGATCAGACGACATGCTTCCTAGGCTCCAATAATGCTCAGTTTCCACTCCACTGCCCATACGAGGTCCCTTACCATACAACACAGGTGTCAGCACCCAGGCACTGGGGTTCTCACCGACATGACCTCCTCTCAGCTCACTTCCTCCTGGAGGCTTCCTCCCTCATGTAGTACTGCAGGGGACTGGGCCACAGGTCCTCAGTGATGATCTAGTAGGGCGAACAGGCCAGGTCAGCACAGGCCTCAGGAACCTCTCCCCCACAGGCCGGGAGCCACCCACATCCCCACTGCTGAGGAAAGCCTCAGGGACACCACCTCAGCAAAACTGTTCCACTCTGGGTAGCTGTGCTCACACAGCCAGTTCAACAAGTTCAGGCTAGTGATGTCATGCCTGTGGATGGGAGCTCGATGTTCATAATTCCAGAACCAGTGGATTGGAGTGGAATGAGATGCATAATAGAATGCAGGAACAAACGAATAGAGGGAGGAACCTGATGGCCGACTCCTAAACCCACCCCCTTCCCCTCCTTCCTCCACACCATTCACTACAGGCCCCTGACCCACACCATTCTGGGACCCAACCCCTACCATCAAAGTGAAGGTGGTACTCCTTAGTGATCCATGGCTTCTGGAAGTATGGTTTGTCTGCAAAGGAAAACTTCAACCTGCAGTGTTATTTGGGATGGCCCTCTTCTTCCACCTGCGGGAAGAAGAGAGTCGTCCTAGGGGACCTCATCTTCCTGCCTGCTGTGAGGTGAGCAATATTTCCTGTCCTCTCTTACTAAAGTCCCAGTCCCGACGGCCCTGTCTCCAGCTGCAGCCTCTCCAGTCTGACCTCCAAATTGATCATGTAGTTGAGCACCTCCTGGTCCTGCGCAACGATCATGCCTGATAGCGGGGTGTGATACAGAATTGGTGTTAGGTAAAGGAGCCTTACTTCCAGGCTTCATAGAAAGAGAGCCACATGCAAGCCCAGCATTCCCAGGCTGAGAGCAAGGTATGGGAAAGTGGCATGTCCGAAATACCAGGTACAATTGGCTCCCAGCCCCCTCATCTCCCGCCCTTTTGTCTGACACTTCTGACACTGGGGTGTCCCACCCTGAAGTTCCCACGACCTCCCAGGAGGTATGCACCCAACATGGAGAGAAGTAAGGGCCTGACTCCTCACAGTCCCTATATATCCCATGCAGCCCATCATTGCTTGTGATGTCTGGTTGTGTCATGCCCCCCTCTCACAGGTGTGGTTCTTTTGATAATCCCAGGAAGCCTTGTGTGATCAGCAACCTTCTGTGTCCTCACGGAACGATATGGCTCACAGAAACCTGGCTGCACACATTCCGTGCTAAGGGAGGGCCTGGGAGACAGACATGGAGAGGGAGTCGAGGTCAGGAGGGATGAGGGAGGAAACAAAAATAGAGGCTGTGACCCAGAGCATCTTCAAGAGACAAGGGACAGAGAAGCAGTCAGAGGAGGGTGAGGGAAAAAAGTGAAAATTGCAGGAGAGGGCAAGTGTGGGCCTCTGTGGGGATGTGTGAGTATGAGTGTTCGGGTTCGATTGTGTCAGGGCTTGGAGAGGCAGCCTGTTTCCCACTGGCAGTGGATTTTGTGTCTTCTTACTTTCCAGAAAAATTTTGTGGCCACCTACTAAATACCAGACCTGTGTGTGAAACTGTCTTTCACTGAACTCGTCAGACATCCGCATAGGCTGTGAATGTCTACATGGGTGTGTGGACTCTGTATCTCCCTGATTTGACAACAAAGCCCATTGGTACAATATCTCCTGTGACTGAAGGGAGCTTTGTGCTCCACTAGTTGCTGCAGAAAATATACGATTTCTTTTCTCCCAAGTATGTATTTCTTTCCAAAGAAGTGTGTTTGGTTGAATATTCCTTTTAACTACAGTCAGAACTCTCAGTAAATGGTCCTTCTTGTCAGGGTTTGCACACTGCTCTTTAGGAGAAATGCTCACCAACTTATATCCTCATTGTACCACGATTTGCGGTCTTCAGTTGGTGGGGCATTTTCTGGCATTATGTCTCATATATCTTTTGTATCTTCAGAAATGGGAGGATGCTGCAACCTCAGTCTCAGGATTGAAATGCACCATAACAGGAATGAGACACCAATAATTTCCACCACTGCCCTCCCTTTTTTAAACCTCTTCTCAGAATGTACCATAATATGTGGTCGAAACAAAAATATATGCATGCCTGTGTTTTCCAAAACAACATATGTAAATGCATCAATTAATGTTGACAACAAAAAAGTTGGGT
Organism: Cryptoprocta ferox; assembly: GCA_028646485.1. Lineage (NCBI taxonomy): Eukaryota > Metazoa > Chordata > Mammalia > Carnivora > Eupleridae > Cryptoprocta > Cryptoprocta ferox. The sequence goes on along the minus strand of JAQQST010000022.1, from coordinate 2,188,548 downwards.
GCGAGAGCAAATTAGAACAAATGTTTACAGCAGATCCTCTGAAAGACACATTGTTATCTTACTCAAAATGATGGCTAGGATGAAAAACAGTGCTCTAAAAATGTTGGTGGTAAATGTTGATAGTATAATAATTATCTGTAGATAATAGACTTATATTTTGTCTGAATTACAAATATGTAAAAGTTTGAATTCAAAGGAATAATACTGGCATGAAATACATAAAATTATTACACCAAAATTTGGTAGAAAAAAATTGTGAACATTTTAAAATTCTTTCTGAAGTAAAATATAAACATACCATTATAATTTAATTAAATTTTATATATTCTGCAGTGTATTAGTGTTACCTAATTCATATATAGACATACATATCATATAGATATATAGATATAAAGATATATATTAACATTATGTATATTTCCATGTTTTTCCCACCTGTGCATGTTGTAGGGCATATTGCAACACATTATTATACACATTCTACGGAACCACCCAAATGACAAGACCCTGTAGAGCTCTGGAGACAGAAATCCTTCTTTCACCACATACGTTTCCTTTTTTACCCAATCTTTTTGCCATAATTCATTGCTATGTAAGCTTTAATGCATCCTCCAGTGTTCACAGTGAGATTCCATCCCTGTCGAGGGCAATATTTAGCTATTAATTTCTATGGTCATATTTTTCAGTTCTTTGCACTAAATTTAGGGCACGTTAGTCTATAAATATTTGTTAAACATATATATTGTGTTTCAAAACCGGATATTGATATAAAACATTTTCATTGCAAAAGTTTCGTAAGTGAAACACCCAGCATATATTACATTCTAATTCCAGCATCTATGAAATCTTCAATCGAGTGTTGTGGCAGTGTTTGACAGATGCCAAGATTCACGGTTTCTCTCAAAGTGGAAATTATCCTTGTGATTCCATGGGTCTCACTGGTCCCCAAGGATACCTTGGTGCAGTTTGAGGCTAAGATGAAGATAGCAGCTTGTTTGGTACGCAATAACTGAATGTATGACTAAAGGGGCATTTTTTTCCTCAGAAGGGATTAGTGGGACTGGCAGAAAGCCACAGTATTAAGGATAACTCAGTCGAGTCAATTATAAGCAACATGTAACAGTTATAGTACAAGATGTAAGAAAAATGAATCATGGAAGAGAACTCTTTGGGTGAGTTCCCTCTGAAAGGCTGGATAAAAAGTATGTTTATGTGAGGAACGTGTGTACATCAAGAGCTTAAGAAACCTATGGCAGTGGCATGATGAGAAGAGTCAAGCTTCTGAATGTGGCTCTGTATGAGGGTTGTAAATATTGGGTCAGTTTTAGGGAAAAGCCAATGATAATCTCCTGGAATCTAGTACAAAGCGATGAGGACACAGAATTAATTGGCTGGTATCTGTGGGAATGATGAAAGGAGCTAGAGCTGGAGAGGGCTTGAGATTTTGCTCCCTCAGTTAATACTTTCCCTTTCTCTACTGTACCTTTAGGTGGTTGTCCCCCTAATCGCTTCTTTTTCATCAGCAGGTCATGGACGCACTGAATTCGACTTCCCTTGACTCTTACAGAGGATGCATATTCTTGCTCAATATTCCTCCTGTTGCAGAACCTAATCAGCTATTCTATCAAGTTCTCAAAGCCCTACCTCTGCTTCCTGATTCGTCTCTGAACACACATTCTTCATCTCCTCTATAGATTCCTCTTCTTCTACTAGCACTTTACCTATATATTTTCTTTACAGAACAGTCCCTGCCTTCTTGTCAGTAAATGTAGTCCACCCTTCAATTAGGCCCGCCTTTCATTTACTAGATGTTTTTCTAGCTAGGATCCCACCTCATACTCACATGATGTGACAATGTGTCCATTGCCATGGCTCTACAGATGTCATTCTTTGATGTTCCTGTGCCTTTCCACAATGTAGTCTATCTTATCTGGACTAGCCACATAATCTGTCCAGCCCAGTCAGACTGAAGAATTAGAGCATTGTGTCCAAAAATTAAGAATTTCAAGATGGAGTTTTCAGAATACTAAACCAAGCACAGGTCCTTTCTATGTGAGTGCCCTGTGTGAATACCCAGGTCACACACACTTGAAGCCAACCCTGTTACACACTCTCCTCACCCTTCCACACTCATCCCAAGCAGTCTCTCCCCATCCCATGAATAAAATGTCTGGCCACTTCTCCCTCCCACCTAAACCCACTTCCTCTATGCTCCCAGAGCTCTGCACACCTGGACCCCTTATCTTGTCACTGCAGATACTGCCATCACCACAGAACCATGATATTCATGGTGGCTGAGACTGTGTATATCTATCTCTACAGCACATTGGAGCAACATTAGTAGAGTTCAGTTCCCAGTGTAATGTTGAGGGGACACAGACTAGAAAGAAAAAGGGACAAGAATATATATATGAATAATGAGAAGAAGAGGAAGAAAATCCAACTATATGGTTCCCTGTGAATGACACGGCATTCCAAGGAGGCAAAATGGCAGGTACAATTAGGAATTCAGAGGAGTGGATATACAATATAGATCTGACTGAGCATTCAAGTCTGACTTCTCCTAGATAGCCTCTTGAGTTTGTTTTGAAGTTGACACAGAAAATTCTAAATGAGAAACAGGAAAATAACCTTACAGATAGGTTAATTATAGGAAAATCAAAACTGGAACACCGGTTCTCAGGTATGTCCCTGTTATCAGGAAGGGATGATGTGTCTGAGATAGTTTACTGGAGGACTCACAAAGTCATCTACTAGCATGTGTCTCAACTCCACCGATCGCCACCTGCTTCCTGAAGTTCCTTTCCAGGTAACACGTTTTGTGAATGGAAACATGGTAATGGGTGAGCCATACTCCCTGATTCCACCACAGACCACCTCATGCACTTCTGAGGCCCATGATGGTACTGTTGAACAAGCACAGTGCTGCAGCTGGTGCCGGGATGATCTATACTATGCTCAGAGCATCATGGTGATTTTTGTCATATCCAGTTTTATGTCTATAAAATACATGTCTCATTAAACCTGTATTTGAAATTATCTTCCATTGGATCATCCTGCTGCCAAGCTGCTTGGCGGTGAGCATCTACAAGTTTTTTCAATGAAGGAGAGAGAATACTGTTGTCAGTACTAACACAGCCAGAGTCTAGAACATGAATTCAGCCACCATCCTCAATGTTCTCAGGCATGTATCTTTATGAAAAAGTCCTGTCTGCAGAAGCTGAGAGGGAGAACAACCACAGGCAATTGACCTGAAAACCGATATTGGAATAAGAGTTACAAATTGCGGGCATCATTGGTCACATGTTTTACATTGTAGAATATAATCAAAATCAAGCTAAAGGTAAACAAAGGAAATATGGGATTGTTAAAATTGCATGCTGGCTCTCTCTGGTTGGTCCTGAGTAGGGAAAAACACCAAGGTAGATTGCAGTTGTCCCTGTCCCCATAATCCATCAATTATTTCTGCACTGGTCACGGGGCAGACTACCACCACCACACGTGGCCTGGGACTGTCCACGTGAATATAGAGTCCTCAAATGGTAATTAATTCCCAAGAACGCCTCCTGACTAGTTGTTTTTAATGCCAAAAGATCCCAGGGTTTAAGATATGATGGGAGAATAAATGAAGGGCTACTGATCATTTTTGAGTGACTACTAGGTTTATGAGACCTAATTCCAGCACATGTTTTTAAATATTTGACATGGAAAACAAAAGCATTTCACTAATCGCACCATCTGAAGGTGGAAAATATACTCATGAGAACAGAAAGTGTCAGAGTAAGGCTTTCACATATGCTGATTTTCTCCAGTGGATTAGGAATGTTAACATGGTTTCAAATGCTCCAAACATGTATGATTCTTGTATGAGGTTGTTAACATATATGTATGACAGTGCTCTAACCAGGAGTAACAAGGAACCCAGCTCAAGGTTTCTTCATCCACGGAGGTGACCTCCATTCAAGGCCAATGTGGCTCCTCAGGTGGATCCAGGAATGCAAGGAGATCACCACAGCAGAGTCTCTATAAATATTAGCCTCCTTCTAAGCCTGATGGGTCCTCTGTGGGTGTAAAATGCCAGCCCACCATCTAACACACTTAGGAAGGCAGTAGCCCCCTCCCCCAATCTATGAATGTGGTGGCAGGGAAGAAGAAAGAGGGACAGACAGGGAGAGAAGTTTTAATATTGTTTTCTCCCCCCTCATAAGCTCTTAGAAATGTATCTCTTCCTCAGGAGAAAGAACGGATATTAGAGATGCAGCTACAGTGGCAAATATAATGAATGAGAAAAATAGACTTCTTATGTTAGTACCAATAAGGGTACATAGCAAGAGCAAACCGTCAACAATGGGACAATGTCATCTCAAAAAATTCATACAGTCTCAGTATTTATTTCTTGAAATGTTCAAGATACATTATCCTAAGTTTTGATGTTCCAGTGTTTCAAGAGGTTAGCTTTATTCTAATCAACCATATAATACTATGTCCCATAGTCCCACCCTTCACAAAAAAAAAGAAGAAAAGACATTTTTAAAAATACCCTCATTCTCTAGACAACCTCAAATAATATTTTTGGTATGTTTCCCTTCAATCTGGTAGATGTCCCTATTACATCATTATTTAAAGCACCAATTCTCAGCTGTATTCATGTATCCTAACTTATTATCTGGTTCACTCATATTTTAATACATTGCAATATGTAACTCATTATAATTTGTTTTTCTTAATTTTTAATTTTAATTTTTGAGAGAGAGAGAGAGAGGCAGAGCATGAGTAGGAGAGGACAGAGAGAGAGGGAGACACAGAATTTGAAGCAAGCTCCTGCCTCCGAGATGTCAGTCTGGAGCCCGCCATGGGGCTCGAAACCACCAACCACGAGATCATGACCTGAGTCTAAGTCAGATTCCTAACGGACTGAGCCACCCAGGTGTTCCCATTGTAATTTGTTTTTATTTTTCACATTAATTCCAACGCTCTCAATGAATATTTCTTACAATCATTCTAATTTGGCAACACTCCCACTGAAGATTGTAGGGTTTTATATCATGGCTGTGAGTCCAGTGGAATGTATGTTATAGAGTTTATAGTGTTGACCTTTTGAATCCCTCAGTCCCACGTTTCTAATACTTGGCTGGAATAATAATTTTCAATGATAAAATGCCAGAGTTTGGGTTTTATTTTTTTTTTTGGTTACATAAACATTTGTTATTATTGTCTTGGTTTCTGTACTAGAAAACAGGGCATGTGAACTTCCTGTTTTGGGGGAAAAGTGATCATTTTTTACACAGTGTATGAGAGTACGTACACAAGTACATATTTGTGTGTAATGTGATAACACATTATGTGCCATTTCCATGGGACTAGAAATGAAATTCTATTCCTTATGGATAGTGTTCAGTATGCATGTCCACGGCATGTGGAACCGGAGTCCGGATATTACATGTACATTTCTATTAGGACTTGATGGCTCAGGGAGGTGAAGAAGGAAGCAGGCATGGGCTGAGGGTGGCCTCACAGTGTGTGCAAGTCCAAAGAGAGGGAGGCTCTGAAGCCTGCACTACCCCCGAGTGTTATTCACAATTGTGCGGAAAGTCAAAATTTCCCCTCTCCCATAAGTCCTAGAAATCGGCTTCCCCCAGGAAGGCTGTCCATGAACAAGGGGCTCTGCAGCTGAGGCAAAGCCTGCAGAAGCTGACCAGCAGATGATGACTACTGAGAGCGGAGACAATAAGTTTACCGTAGGGGGGCATTGGGTCTTCTCCATATTGAACCTCATATAGTAGCATCTCCTGGTGTTCTGTCATGCAGAACTTGTAGACTCTAGACTACACTATATGAATATGTACATATTGTGTCAACTCGATTTATAACAAATCTGGGGAAAATGTATTGAAGCTGTTCTAATTTCATCAATACCACCTTATATACCTTGTAAAATGTTAACGTTTTTATAGCAAATAATTTAACCTAACAAAGAGGTAGAAAATACACAGCAATCCCATGCACTCTTCACTCAGTTTCTCCAATACACATGTCTGTCGCAAGCAGAACGTTACCCTAAGTAAAATGCTATCCACTAATCTACAGATCGTATTTGAATGTTGAGAACTGTGCAATCATTGCTCTTGTTCTTGTTGTTAAAGGAGAGAATCCCAAACCCCATGCCCATTGACTGTCTCATGTGTCTAGTCCTCTCCAATTCTGGAGAGCTAATCAGTCATTGTTTTCCCTCCAGGACACTTAAATTTCAAAATGTGAAGTGTACTGTCCACTGATGCTTTTAGCATCCCCCTCATGTAAGGTTTGTCTGACGGTTCTGATTAAATTCAGATTACACATTGTTTTACAAGAACACCACAGAAACTGTGCCATTCTTGATGCAGTAAATCAGGAGCTATATGTATCATTACTGATGATGTTAACTTGGATGACCTGAATTAAGTACAATTTTAATTCCTCCCTTTCTCAATAAGAAGTACCTTTCTTCTTATCATTATACCAGCAATGATATTGATGAGTATATAAACATCCTGTTTCTCTTTCCTCTTGCCCACTAATTTAAACATTGCTGATAATTCTGGTCAGGAACAAACTTGACTGTGAAGAATGCAGATGATGACTTTCTATTTTCATCAGCATTCCTTCTATGTGTCTATGTTATACACAGTTATGGAAAAGTTTTCCTGTCTTCCCATTACTTATTTTCGTCTGAAGAGACTTATTATCTATCCGTTTCTTTATTTTATGAATCATAATTCATTACTATCAGTTGTTTTGTATGTCAAATTGTCCCTCATTATCCTTACATTTGTAAATATTTTGTTCCACAACTTTCTAACATGACTTCAAGTGCAAAAATTTATGCTCTGTTCAGTATTCCCAATTTTAGTGACACATTAAATTCTACAAATAACAATGAAATAAATTTCTGCATGGATTTATATGACACTGTGTTTAAAAACCTACTGTTATTTGCCTACAGATTTCAAAATATGATAAGGGCAGTGGATTATTGCATGTAAATACTTCCTTGCTTCAGTGGTATTGACTTACAACCAGCTCATTCTGCCCCTGCAAATCTATGACCCTTTTTCTGGAGAAAGAAATGCAGCATAACACAGAAAGCTACAGATCAAACTGATCCATTCATGTCAGCGTTAATCTGAACTCTAAAATCAGCACCATAAAAATAAAGCTTTCATGTGAATTGTAACAAACTGTGACATGTATCATGCCATAGCACATAATAGCTATTAGATTCCTCTGATCCATTTAATAAGAGAAGATTTGCACAGGTAGGGCTGTGTTACCATCTGACTCTCAGCTTTTTACAATTGTGTCTAACAATTTACTATCGGTTAATATATGAGAGTCGAGAATGAGAGAGGATATTGTATGAGGTCTTTAAAACAAGCTCACCTAAGATTGGTCCTAACTAATACACCAACGTCTAATGTTTCTATCAAACACTAATTAATTCTTCCATTCTTCCCTCATAATAATTTAGTGTCACTCTGCGTCTTTTTTTATATTTTTTTATATTTATTGTCAAGTTGCTTTCCATATAACACCCAGTGTTCTTTCCAAATAATTCCCTCCTTCATGTGCTCCATCTCCCCCGTTCCACTTCCCTTCCCCCTTCAGCCCTCAGTTTGTTTTCAGTATTCAAGAGTCTTTCATGATTTACCTCCCATCCTCTCCCTAACTCTTTTTCCCATCTTCCCCTTCCCATGATCCTGTGTTAAGTTTCTCCCATTAGACTTATGAGTGAAAATATATGGTATCTGTCCTTCTCTGCCTGACGTATTTCACATAGCACGACACCCTCAAGGTCCATCCACGGTCCTACCAATGGCGAAATTTCATTTTTTCTCATGGCCATGTACTCTTCAACTGTACCGGTTCAACAAGAACCGCATGTTCTTGACCTTTCATCAGTTGTTGGACATATAGGTTCATTCCATGATTTGGCTATTGTTGAAAGTAATGCTATGAACATTCGGGGACATGTGGCCCTATGCATCAGCCCTTCTGTATTCCTTGGGTAAATCCATAGCGGTACTATTGGTGGGTCATAAGCGAGTTCTATTGGTAAATTTTTAAGGAACCTCCACCCTGTTTTCTGGAGCAGCTGTACCGGATAACATTTCCAGCAACAGTGTAAGAGGGTGCCCATTTCTCCACATCCTCGCCTGCATCTATAGTGTCCTTATTTGAAGAAGGACATTATATAATAATCACAGGGTCTCTCCATCAGGAAGAGCTCACAATTTTAAACATCTCCACGCTGAATTCGGGAGCACCCAAATACTGCAATCACCATTAGAACCAATCTAATTGATAAGAATGTGCAAATTGTAGGGAGTTGTAATAGTCCACTTACAGCAATGCATAGATTAACCAGACAGAAAATCACTGAAGGAACAATGGACACATTGGATCAGAAGCATTTGACAGATACATTTACAACTCTACATTCTGAGGCTAGGGCTTCACTATCTCCTCGAGTTTGCAGTTATGTTCTACAAGATAGATCACATACTGGGTCTTAAAGCAGCCCTCCATAAATATAAATGCATTGAGATCATACCATTCACACTTTCAGATCGCAATGCTATGAGGCTTGAAAAAAATCACAGGAAAAATCTGGAAAACCTACAAAAACGTGGAGGTTAAAAACCACCCTAATAAAGAATGATTGGGCCAATCAGACAATTAGAGAAGGAATTAAAAAGTATATGGAAACAAATGAAAATGAAAATACAACAATACAAACTCTCTGGGATGCAGCAAGGCAGTCCTAAGATGAAAGTATATTGCAATCCAGGCCTATTTAAAGAAACTAGAACAAGGACAAATTCAAATTATAACAGAGCACCTAAAGGAACAAGAAGGGGAGCAGCAAGAGCACCAAAAATCCAGCAGAAGAGGAGAAATAAAGAATAAATAAAGAGAATAAAATTCAGCATAAGAAGAGAAATAAAGAGAAATAAAGAAGAAAAATAAAGAACAGGGCACAAATAAACAAGTTAGAATAATACAAAACAAACAGTTGAACAGATCATTGAAATCAAGACTTGTTTTTTTGAAAAAAAATTAAAAAAAATTGATAAACTTCTAGCCAGACTCCCCAAAAAGAAAGGAGAGAATGCCAAAATAGACAAAATCATGAATTAAAATGGATTTATTCCATCCAATCCCTCAAAAATACAAGCAATCATCAGGGAATATAATGAATAATTATATGCCAAAAAACTCAATGCGGTTTTAAAACCAATGGTTTTTCCATCACGTACTAAAAATTGTACCCATTGAAGAGAACTCCCCATTTTTCCAAACCCCCAGCCACTGCTCATTGACATTCACATTCTGGCCCCATAAGTTTAACTGCATTATGACCCTCTCCAACATCGTAGTGGACAACATATTACATGTGTGGCAGCCTCTTTCCCGTAGTGAATTAGAACATCAGACTTCGGGGTTCCTCCTCAAGTATATATTCAATACTTGCTTCTATTGAAAGTCTTGAAAGTATATATCAATACTTGCTTCTATTGAAAGTCTTGAAAGTATATATCAATACTTGGTTCTATTGAAACATCAATACTATTTTACTGTTTATATACACTCCCCTTTACTAGATTAGGACACCCTGGTGCATTTAAAGATTGGACCCATGGGAAAAGATACAACATTTTCTTTGTCCACATTGGAGCAGCCCATTCCTCCCAAACGTTTACACCACAGAGTTCAAAACTCCTGCAGGAAAACTTTTTTTTTCTTCACGGATAAAAAGAGAAGGATTTCAAGTACCTATATTAGAAATAGTCGTGACCGTGAGTACTGAGAATAAGGAAGCAAATACGTCTCCCCTTTTCGACCTTCAGGTGTAAGTCAATCTCGTGTGCAGGACCAAATTATGAAGTTGGTCTTGAAAATAGGGTTAGAGAGGGGCCAAATTAGAGTTCTAATAGATTTCCTTACAGGGGAAGACGAAAGTAGGACACATCCAGAGAAAAGGTTAAGGAGGAAAACAGAGCAGACATCAAGCCCCCCCCCCCCCGTCAATAAAATTTCCTTCACATGGTGAAATAGGTTGCTGAAGCAGCCTCCTATTCCAATAGAGGAAAAAACTAAATGACTCCAGCCAGTGATTTTAGGTCTTATCAAGTTCTGTTTTTGGAACTAGGTATATCCTCATACAATACTCCAGTACTCCCAAGACAAAATCCACAGGATTATTACGGGATTGAGCAAGACT
>JAQQST010000022.1:2117576-2177787 GCA_028646485.1 Cryptoprocta ferox | reverse complement strand
CCATATCTATATATTAAAGTGCATAAACCATCTAATACATTGTTTGAAAACAAATCATGGGCCATATATTATAGAATCTTAAGACATAATATTTAACTGGAAAAGTGTTTTTATAGATGTTTGATTAATGAGAAGGACTGTTAAAAACTAGTGCTCTGGAGAAGGAGCCCAGGAAGATAACAAGTCTGTGTAATACCGGGTAAGTTTCTGAAGTATAACATTGAATTGAAATAGAGAAATTAGGTATTTAAGTAGACTAGAATTAGTATATACCAGAGACAAAATAAAAAGAGAGACAACAAATCTATCATATGTGTGAGCTAGGTTGTGCACAGGTACATGACCTTATGGGCAGCTCCACACAGAGCACATCATATCTCATTCATTGCTATGAAGTAAGAGTTATTTAAGCAAGGATTTTTCAAGTGAGAGTTGTGGAGCCCAAACTATTGTCAATAAAATGCTGTATGTTTAAGTGCTCATTCAGTAAACCTTTGACAATGGCTTTAAAAATGGTTCTTGAATACTTATTTAAATTTGTCAGCTTTGCAGAAGAATGGTATGTTGGCATTCTATCTGTTGAGAAGAGAGATATAGAGAAAGACAAAGGAGACTGGAGGGATGAGAAGGAGAACAAGAGAAGGGGGGTGAGAATGGATGGCCATGGTAGAAACACACTAACGTGTTCTCTTGCATCTGCTGCATGACCATGGGAAGAATCTTTGTGACTAGCTCGCTGATTCCAGGAGGAGAATAGGTTAATCGAAAAGGGGCAGAAATACCCTCAGAGGAGCCTTATCAGATATGTCTTCTGAACCTCAGCTGATGCACCTATGTGAGACAGCATGGGACTGTGGTGCACATTAAATTCTAGGGCTGTCGTGCTAAAAGGATTTTTATTGGAATACCTATGTGATTCCAATAGAAAGATCCAATACTATGAGATTAATGACTCAAGAAGTTGTATAGACATAAAGAAATAAATATAATTCATTAATTTTAACATGAAATTTTAGCCAAATATATCTGAACATTAGAGAATTAAATCTTATATTTCATATACTTAATCATCAAATGTAATATAGAAAAGTAATGCAATATTTCAAAATAACAAGGCAATTTGATTTTAATGTCCTAAAAATGAGTATACTTATACAAGAAGACATAATGTTGAAATATTACATTTGTTCACCACAAATAAAGATAATCAAAATAGCGTTTTTGAAAACTAACACTTCGTCACGTAAAAATTTGGCTTTCAAACAAACAAAAATTTAAAAAGTCGTTATTTGTATTAAATATTTTTAATATTATGAGGATACTGCTGTGGTATCCTTGAACATACTTTTAAAACCTCCATTCCTGGAGATATTCAATTCCTTTTATAGTTGCATGATATGTTTTTGATTTGATGATACACGAAATAAGTACCTGTTAGCACAGATGCATGATTATGAAAATCTGTGTGTGGCTCCAAGTCTTCTGGTTAAAGTCCATCACAGTGTATTCCCAACCCTAGATTTTCCGGTATAATTTCTGGTTCAAACTGTCCCCAATATATTCAACAGTTTTAGATGTCTCTTTTTGAGATTGACTGTGAAAAATTAGCTTCATTCTTCCATTGAACGGCATCCATCCACTTCATGATAGAAGTCATAAGGAATGATAGGAAGGGGTTTTGAGACTCTGAATTGATGATAATCAAATGTGTATCTTTTCCATTTGCATTGTCAATTTGCAGTATCTGATAATAACATGGGTTATAAGAATGTCATCCATTTAGTAACATTGATCCTGGGGGGGGGCTCTTTTTAAGACATGCTTGTCATCTATAGAAATTTAAGGCAAAGTCCCAAAAGCAGTATTAAAGAAGTTAGTCAAGAAGGAATTAAAGAGATGAGTATTGACTTCTACAATTTAAGACCCATGTTTCTTGCCTTAATCAAAAGATTGCTTAACATACACGTGATAGTTTATGGAAATGCATCAAATAAATATTTTCCCATATTTCTTTTTCCTCTTGGAATCTCAATGCTGTGTTGACAGTACCTTGACAGATCCCTGATATTCAGATTTATTTAACAACATGACATGATCACCAAGGAAATGCCATTTGCAAATAAAGTTTCTCACAGTCTTTCTTACTACCTTCCTTCTGTTGGACATGGAGTCCTCACCTTGCACTGGAAACCATCCTTTCCTCCGTTTTGTGCAGTCTTACACACTTATTCAACATACATAGTGAACGACTGTCTTATGATTTCCCAAGGAATCAGAAATCCATGGAGGGACATAAGCGAGTGATAGCTGACTGAGTCCTAGCAGCGCCCCCACTAAGACTGCTCATCTGCTCTGGTTGTGATTCTTCCAGGTATTCAGGGGAATCTTCAAGTAGATGAGATACATAAGCTGACATCTGTCTATCTCTCAAAACTTAATTACTATATTCTCTGTTTTTCGTTCAACACCAGCTAACACAGGTCTCATTTTCTGTCCCCTCAGGACCTTTGCATATGGGAACAATGCTTGCTGTGATAGATGTCACTGCTTCATTTCTTCTATTCATCCCATGTTCAAACATTACGTCGACAGAGAGGCTTCTTCTCATTATATTCTACAGCAATAGGCTCAGCAGACCACCATTAGTGTTATTCTCTGTACGTGACTCAGCACATAATGGCCCTAAGATTAAATGAAGCCCACCACCTGAGTTTTAAATATTTTATTATTTTTGAGAGAGATCACGTGATGAAGTTTCCTAAATAAAAGGTTAGTGTAATGCAGCTATACCCATTTATTTGGTATCATCCTAAAATAATAATATTAATCAGGTGGAATGGTGAGACTGAAGTTATATCTTGCAATGCCTGACATATTCTCCATCGTATCAGTTAAAGAAAATAATAACCCTTGTTTATAATGTACTTCTGTTTATTTCCTCATATACTTATCGTCATGTGCAATTTTCTTGTCATATTTTAGTTGACAAGTATCTGTCCCTTTGTAACACTGAAGAGTGGTGGAATTGATTTCCTAGCCTGCTTTTAATCAGTAATGTAGTTTCAATGCCTAATCCTATAATTATTGTAGGTAGAACTCAACCAGTATTTGCAGAATCAATGTGTAAGTGAAAGAGCATGCCTCTTAACATGTGCTCAAAGATTTTTAACAACACCGATTGCACTATCACTCATGCAGAGTAATGAAATGTCCTCACTTTTATCTCTAAGGGAGACCAGCTGCTGTCATGACTATCATCCTTCACAGCCATAGCCTACATCTCAGGTACAAATTCACCCCAGATGAAGTTACTGGAGTAGAAAAGGGCACCCCTATGAACAGTACCCAGTAAAAAGACCAACAAGGGCAGTAGGGCATCAGGCATAAAGAAGAACTATGTCACAGAATTCATAATTTTTTTGATTTGAGATTAGAAAAGGGACTGAGGTGTTGGATTCAGTTCTGTTCACAGATGTATGAATGAGTTGAAAATTTATGATATGTACATATTGCTGCACTGAACCCACATTGTGTTGGAACCACTTTGAATGGCCTTTGGTAAAAAAAAAATGATGATGTGATCATGTTAAGCAAAGAAAACTCTAAGTATGATTAATGTAAGAATAGAGAAAATGGCAGAAGTGGGCGATCCAAATTAGGAAGACATGCAGAAAATTATGCACATATAAATATTTTCCATGGTGAGCATCTAAATGAAACTTTAACATTGATAGCAAAATATAGATAATTTTAGATAGGTTATTCCAATTTACCAAAGCAATCAGTATAGGCCTGGGAAATTTTGCATATCTCAAAACATGAAAGGTTGAAGAAAGAAGTTAGTGAAATATAATTCCTAGTTTTTCATAATAAGGAGTAAAGTGGATGAAAGAAAATAAAGAAATGGAGACCTAAGCATATTATCTTGTATATTGGTAGTAACAGCCACAAAGGAAAGACAGACAAGTTGAAAAGCAATGAACTGTGAGGAGCAGATAACCGGTGTGGAAATTGGGAAGAACCCTGGTGCTTCTCATTATAATCCAATGCTGTCTTCTAATACCAATGGACAGCTGAATGCATTGTTCTTTTGAAAATGTCATTTTCAGTTAGGTGGTTTCTTGTTGATAAGGACAGTCTTACCCATTTATAGCTGACAACTTTGTTTGAAAATGGAGCATGGATGCAGAGCCTTTTTATTACAAGAGTTCTGATGGCAATTATGCTATTCTTTGTAAACAAAACCCTGGCCTGATCATAGAGTACTCACCTGAACTAAAATTATTACCACCTGGGCGATAGTTGACTGAACAATTTCATTTTCCAACCAGCTCTTTGAAATTTTTGAAACTGCCAGTATTAATACATGTAAAGCTAGAGGGTGATGGCCTCTACACCAGTGGCTTCTAATAGACCCATAAAAGATTGCAAATGGTCCTAACACACTAACTTGTTTAAAATCAGAATCCACACATTTCCAGCTTTAGCACAAGTCAATAATGTGCTGCCCCATAAACTGCCTTATGATTTTAGAAAATAGCATTGTGGTATGTCACCTTGTGTTTTAAAGAGCTGAATTGTCTCAACATCTTATCAATACTGTTAATGGTGTCTGGCTTTAAGTTTGTCTTGCATTAGGGCAGATCATATTTTTGATTAGAATTTGAGGAGAGAGATTAAGAGTTAGGACTCTGGAATCCCACAGGAAATTGCATCCAGTTCCCGTTCCATCTGCTAAGATCATTTGTTGTTGATTTTGTCCTTCAACAACAGTAAATGGTTAATGAAACCATGGCCCACCTTTCCCTTCAAGGTGCAAACATTTAATACATATGTGGTTTTCCTTCTTTGTCCAAAACATGTATTTATTCAACAATTGTATGTTTTGTAATGATCAGGAATGAGTCATGTCTCAATGTCTGTAGCTTTTAAGACTGTATCAAAAAAAATAGTGACCATTACTTTGCCGTGGAGGTGGCTGTGATACCCCACGTAATATATCTACAAGGAAGATAATGGAGACAAATGTGTCCATCAGCTGAGACAGCCTGGCAAGGTAAGTGCTGAAAAACTGAACTTCATTGTCCTCTGTCACCGAGAATGGAACACAGAAGCACACACAGGCTATTTCTGTTGTTAGGAGGTATTATATGATTAGGAGGAACCACAGCATCATGGTGTCCAAAGAATCGGCATGCATTTTGCTACTTTGTCAATACCAGGTGCCTGGGTAGAAAGGGATGGGACTGCTGAGACAGAATTGATTTTCCTTTTCCATGTAATTAATTTAACACCCCCTCAAATCATTATTGATCCTGTTTTTGAATATTGAGAGTTTGTTATTCTAAGTATGTGCAGTAAACTGAAATGGAGAGATAATTGATGATTAATTTTCTATTGAAAATATTTTCGTAGAAAATTGAAGCAGGTTTCTAGTTTTATGCTTGAAGACACTGACTTCAGTTCTTTCTTGTAGTAGGGAAGTATTTCTTTCTACTTTTGGAGGCATTTGGATGTCTTAGTATGTCATCAGTCAGCTGATATAGGTAGTGTTAACCCCAGAGCATTGGACTGCATTGAAGCGTTGTTCTGCATCAACTCTCAGAAAGTACTGCCTACTGCATGCTTCTTAGTGAATGAAAAGTAACGTTGTCCTTCTTGTCTCCAGAAATACTACTTCCATCCTTGAGGCAGTATGCCACCAAGGATCTAGGAGAGGCTAGAATGTGGAATATTTATCGTAGAGGTTGGTTTAGTAAGATAGAAACATAAAACATGCTTTTAGGCTAGGTTTGTATGTAGTCTTACACCATTTAACTTCTCTCTCTTTCTAACGTTTACACTGTAAAAAATTAATTTCGTGATATCCAGGGACTCTTTTATTCTAAAATTTAGGGTTTATCAAGAAGGTTAGATAGTTGTGCTGAGGAGGATGTTTCCAAAATGCATAGATATTGATTGTTAGTAGAGGTTTTGGTAAAGGGCTTGGATCCCCTTCTGTGTGGCCTGTGGGCTCACAGAGAGCAGACATATCTACTGTCTTTGGAAACACTTTCCAGCTTTTACAAGAGCATTCTGCAGGTCATTGCCATAGTCAGTGCCAAAGCCTCATTACTGTGAATTCAGACTCTGGGTGGGGGTGGCTGCAGTAAGGCAAGGAGTCGCTGCGTTGGGTATTTTCTCTCATACTAAGGGGAACACAAGGTCATCGAGAAGAAGGAAGTTCTGTAGTTCCTTCTATATTTTTAAGGACATGATCATAAGGAGAGGCGCTTAAGGAGTTGCAGAATGAAATGGCAATTGTGATGTCTGTAGTTGCAGGAGCGGTATCTAGGGTAGTGTCATAAGCTTTCAAACACAGGGTCATTGAAATGACGGTGATGACAAATAACAGGACTAAGGCTAATTGAAAAGGCTTTGGAGAGTGGGGAGTTTGCTGGGAATCACAATATGCTGCTGAGGCTCTTCTTGTTTCTCTGAATTCCTGTTCCATTTATCTTCACTCCATCGTCATTCCTTCCAGAGCAAAGCTCCTCTTCTTCCACTATTTCTTCTGCTCTTCAATTGCAATCCTTGTGGCTCATCTCATCCTCACAGATAACATGGTATCTCTGTCGTTCACAATAGGGCATCCAAATTCAAAACTCCTTTTTGTTCTTTCAGCCATTATTCTAAAATAAATAATTGGAGATGAAAGCAAACCATCCATCATGATTATGTTGACAAAGGTATGTCTTGAAGACAGGGCAAGATACAACAGAGCTGATATGTGTTAGGAATCATGAAGACAGAAGGAAACTTCCAGAGAGAGCAGAGAGGAAATTGAATTTCCTCTGACACAGTCAGGGTGCCGTCAAAATGTGCAGTGACATTTGTACATGATATAAGGTGATTATCTCATCCTAAGCTTTGACAAGTTCAGATGTCAGATGCTGTCCTTATGATTAAGAACATCAGGGTTGGCAGCAGGAGGGTGTATTTATTGAAACACAATTGGTTAAGCATTGAGGAGATTGTTTTGAGAGCAGAATATTGGTCAAAGAATAGAGTCACGGTGCA
Source organism: Cryptoprocta ferox (assembly GCA_028646485.1). Taxonomy (NCBI): domain Eukaryota; kingdom Metazoa; phylum Chordata; class Mammalia; order Carnivora; family Eupleridae; genus Cryptoprocta; species Cryptoprocta ferox. The sequence continues at coordinate 2,170,728 of JAQQST010000022.1, read as the reverse complement.
GAGATTCGCTGTGGATGAGGATGAGAAGTGATGTAACTTGATAGTATATCAACGTTCAGAAAAATTGTACCTGCCATCACACAGACAGCACATGCACAGAGACTATGGAAAGACTCAGGTTGTTTTCTTTTTTAATGTTTATTCATTTTTGAGAGAGAGACCGAGCCTGAGTGGGGGAGGGGCTGAGACGGAAGACACAGAATCCAAAGCAGGCAGGATCTTGGCTCTGAGCTTCAGCACAGCCCTAAGTGCAGCTTAAACTCATGAACTGTAAGGTCATGACTTGTGCTGAAATCAGTTGCTTATTGGACAACACCAACAAGGGGCCCCTCACAGAATCACTATGTGTAAGAAAGTAAATTTAACAAGAGAATTATGCATGTCCCTGAGACAAAGTGCTATGTTTCTACCTATTCATATGTATTTCCATTGACTTACTTTTAAAATCCTCAAAATACAAATTAATTCATTGACAACCAGAGCTAAAATGAAGATTATACCAAGACAATTTGGTGAAATGGTTCAAAGTTGGAGACCCTGCATTGCCTTAATTCAGGACTCACAATGAAATTTGCAGGAACCACCATAGGGTTGTGTTGATGTGTGAATGCACATATGGATCCAGGGGAAAGAACAGAGACAACAGTCAAAGTTCCACTTATATTTGCCAATTGATTTTCATCAAAGGTGACAAGGCAAGTTACTGGGGGAATTTAGAGCTTTATAAAAAATAGTGTTAGGACAATTGGCTACCCAAATGGAAAATACATACATATCAGTCCCTCCTCATTCAATATACAAAGAGTAAACTCACAGACCTCAATGCAAAAGGAAAAATTAAAGGCTTCTATAGGAAAACATATTCTGACCAATGGTTAGGAAAGGTAGCAGGCAACCCAAACTGTACAGAAATATACAGGAAAATAGAATGACATCCAAATTGAAAACGTATGCTCTTCTAAGGAAAACTGCCAGAAAATATAAAAAGTCAAGCCACGGTGTGGGAGAAAATATTTGGAATATGTACACCCTTGTAAAACAGCGTGAATTCACAACACGTAAAGAATACTGAGAACTTGACGAGAGTTATTAACGTATTAAAAATATACATAAGTTTTGGAATTAAAAACACAACACGTTACAAAAGAAGATATACAAGTGCTGTTCAACACATAAAAATAGGTTTACCATCATTAGCTATCAGGGAAATGCAATTCAAAACCACAGTGAGACACTTTTAGACACCACTAGAATGAGAATGCCCCTGAAGTACCAAGAATTCGTTTAGAATAGATATGAGCTACCACTTTCCTAGATTACTTGTGGAAATTTAAAATATAAACCCAGGGTAATAAGAAAAAAACAGAAAGCAAAACTTGACAGTTATTGCATTGTTAACTGTACACTTTTCCTATGACCAAGCAATCCCCACTCATAAATATTTACCCAAGAGAAGTGAAACATTTCTTCATGCAAATACTTACACATATGTGCCTGAGAGGCATCATTCCAGACAGCCACAAATAAGAGTTAATCCAGGTCTTCGTCCACAGTAGAAGAGATAAACAAACTGTGGGTACTCACAGATTGGAATGTTATTCAATATGTAAATGGACGGATATGTTCATTTGTGGAAAACATAGATTCATCTGAGGAATATAATCGTGATGGTTAATTTTATGTGCCGACTTGGGTGGGCCACCGTGCCCAGTTATGTGCTCAAACATTATTCTGGATGTTTCTATATGGGTGAAGTTTGGATTACATTATCATCACTATGTGGGTCGCTGATCAGTGAATTTTATGCTAGTTCATTGGCTAGAGTTGGTAGTCCCTTCAAAGCTTTGCTGATGATGCCAAGTGGGGCAGTCTTGTTGGGGTGAAACTGGTTTCCTGACAGAACACGTAAGACTCCCTCTTTCTCTGCCAACATATCTAAGGCTATCCTGTTCTTCCATGTCCCATGCTGTTCTAGTGGAGGACAGAAATGAATGGCTACTCCTTGATGTACAGCCCCAGTGAAACTGACAAACCATTGCTGATTTTAGTAGTAGTTTTTAGTCCAGCCTACGTTCTTCTCAAGAGTAATCCACCAGAAATGTCATGACTGAAATTCAGCAACTATCTGATTCCTCCTCTTAAATTCATTTGAGAAACCCTTTGCCTCGTGGACTCCTGTTGCATCCATGTACACGTGGGGATAAAAATAAATTCTCTGTCTTTCTGCCCGGTTTCTGTGGTGGATGTCACTCTCTTTATCAGTTTGATAGGATGTCAAAATGAATGGAATGGCCAATTGTACTAATTCACAAACTCCACTCCATGTGGATGGTCACAGGTTAAGTAGGCTCTTCTTCAAAGAGGACCACCAAAATTCTGCCCGTGGGAGGTGCAAGATAGAATGGGTGGGGCTCTGCTCACCACGGGCTTGAAGGCTGTGCAAACAGTTCAGCCCAGATTCCACAGGTGAGTTGAGTTTTCCCCGAATCCTGCAAGACAGGATGAGTAGTCCTTGTCTGTCCTTATGAAGGAAGACCGAATGACCATTCTTACTACCCTCTGTAGTGTGTGAAAGAGCAATGACAAGATCTTGCAGGACTCATTTCCCCAGGCAATCTTGACTGATCTAGTGCCATCATGGAACTCAGTCCTTCAGGGTCTGTATCCTTCCACAGGAAAATGAAACTGTTGGCCCCTGTGGCCTTCCTCAAGCACAAGTATAACAGTTTCTCTTTGCCATTACATATAAAGGCACATCCCAGAGTTTACATTGCTTACTGCAGTTATGTCCAGCTAGGATAGCAAAAGTGGAGCTCAATATAAATGTGTCAAATGTATCAGCAAGTTTCTCAAAAACATGATTCAGATACCAATGTAGAAAGTAATAGAAAAGTTAGGGATCAAAACACATATGAGGCACACAGAAACTAGTCTGTCCTGGCTGAAAATGCTGACTAACAAAAAGGAAATATCTTTGGCACAATGGATTTTTAAATTTCCAAAAATTATGCTGTGTTCAGACACTGACCTATCAGCGCCATGGATACAAACAAGTGGAATGCAGAAGGAGTGATGAAAGCGATGAAAGATGCATGACTTAATGCCTGCCACCTGCCAGCTGAGGTCCAAGTCCCCAGTGACTCACTGTTTATGTCTGGGTGTTCTGTTGCTAATGATTCATGTAGTGATGGACTTCAGACTCGCAAAACACATAGGGATATCACCAAACCCCATCCCCATTACGTGGGGCCAGGAATTTGATCCACAAATGGAAGAAAGTTCCAATTCTGACACAGGCAGTCTCAGACAACGATCTTACACAAATTCATGTCAGGCAAAAAGAGCAGCTGCTGAAAGAATGCACAGGTGTACATGATTGAGGCAATGGAACAGACACAGGGACACCTGTGCCCACTGAAGACCATCTGGGCTGTACCGTTACTGACATGTCAGCATAGGAGGAGCCAAGGGAAGACAGGGACACCTCAGGGCATGTTCAGGGAAGGGGAGGAACACACACACAGAGGGATCCTCCTGTACACAGGGCACAAGATGTTGACCCCTAGAGGCCGGGGAAAGACATATTGGCCAAAGGGATATAAGCCAGAATGCTTCTGAATTGCTGAAGGCCTCCTATCAAGGGCAGGACTCTGGAGTCCGCAGACTCGGCCATGTGGTAAATGATGCCATTAGGGAGCACATACTGTCCCACAGGCAGATTGGAAGTTCCTGTAAGTCTCACTGGAAAGCACTACAGACTCCTCAGGACCCTTGGGACTGTGACCTGCGCTGCAGAAAGAGAGCCCAGGTGTTGTAATCCCTGGCCCCAAGAGCATGCCAGGCCTCTGTCCAATATCACTTGACACAAAGGTCCAAGCATAAGCGTTTTGCTCCCTGAGCCTGAGAATTTTCATACCAAAACCCCTTCAGTGCTTTTCTCTGGGACAGGCCAGAATAAAATCCAGGAACTCTTACCTTAGCCGGTACTGTCAGGAGACAAGGAGAGGTGAGGGACTCTGGGCCCACCTCTGTTCTAAACTCTACATCCTCGAAAACATATATCTAATGATGGCCTGCGTAGAGGAAATTTACAAATCCCCTGAAATGGCCCAGGCTGAGGCCCTCTCAGGCGATGCTCCCACAGCAGAAGTCCAGAAGTACGTAGGCCATTGTTTCTTTGAGGAGCACAACGAATGTCAGGTGCCAGCATGTGGGAGCCTCTCCAGGGGTCCCAAGGGTTTCCCTCTCCAGTGGCTGAGAAGAGGTGCTTCCCCAGTGGGTGTGGAGACAGTAGTGAGAGAGGTGAGAATCTCTGCCCCACACCCCCTCCTGTTAGGTTAGATCTTAGCATCCTCACAAGCTGATACAAATTGTGAACCATCCCTACGTACAAGGTCATAGGTCCATCCGTTCCATACAATTCCAATTTGCAGGCACAGAATTCAAACACCCACAGACAGCTGGATGTAATCTGAGACTCATCGCAAATGGTTACACAAAAAATATTACACAAGCATAAAGCACACAAAAGTGATTCAAGGTGTTTATCTACCATTCAATAGTTGTTCACCTGGATGTGAGCCTCACTCTGCCCCACATTTCATCACCAAACTTGTTCTTATTTCCTGTAGAGTAGAACCTGTTGAACACTGGTGCACATCTGAAGGTTTTCCAATAGTGTTGGTGAAGCATGCTGCTCCTTCATAGTGTTCTCCAGACCTGGCAGCTCCCTGGAACATAGACACACACACACACACACACACACACACACACACACACACACACACACACACACACAAACACAGAAACACCAACACACACGTGGTACACAAGGACAGTGACTTCTGCCTCTCACCCATCCTGCACTGACTTTGGCACTTTTTGCCTTTTCCATCCTGAGGAGAGCTCCCTATCTAAGCAAGGAATGTCTCCACCCCTGCAATTGTCATTAGCAACTGAGAAGTGAGGCGACTGCACTCTATATACTCTGACATGTGACTCTCCAATAAGCAGCACACCCGGGAAAATCCCTGTCTCTCCTCTTCTCAGTCCAGTGGACTACACACACACCTACTCAGACACATGGTCATGCAATCTCCTTCACGTATGCATGCACACACTCCCAGCAGATACAGAGATCACATGCACACATCACCACATGCACCCAATACCCTCACACAGACACAGTGGACCTCCACTCTCATGCATGCTCTCCGTGAAATCCCGCTCATGAGCCTCGCTACGGTCCACAAGTCACACTTGCTCTTTCCTCTCACGCATCTTCCATTTTTACACACTGTCTATGACAGAGCTTTGGTACAAAGGGGTGATGGAATGGTAGGCAGGAGAGCGCATGTTGCCAGTGACCTGGAGAAGTGAACTCCCCCTGTGTTCCCCTGGCACAGGGGCCCGTACCTGTATCCCTGACTGTGGGCATTCGCATGGATGGTAACTGACCAAGGAAAGGACACCTTTCTGAGAGCAAGGGACCTGGCTGGAGGTCTTCACGACTGGGACACAATCTAAAGGAGCCAATGGACTCTCTGGGACTCACTTGGCAGTCCCTTCCCTACCTTTCTACTCGGTCCTATGGAATAGTGAACACATACAAAACTGTCGCTTCCACCTCCTTCCATTCTCTGCCTAGGAATGGACACAGGCTCTACAAATGTTGCACCCTGTCCTTCTCTATTTGTGCACAACTATTCCACACAGTAATTCATAGCGGCTTGGATGGTCCCACTCAGGGCATCTCCACTTTTTCTCTTCCCGTGTCCGCTGTAAATGTCACACACTAACACAGAAGGATTCATTGCTTCCTGGAGTTCTCATTCATTGTCATTTCGGAAACATAGTGGATAAAATTCAAGTCAGCCAGGTGTGATCTATTCCCATATGTGAGTAGGCAAAACATCCTGGATATGTTATAGGTGGGAAAACATTGAAATTCTGTGGTGTTCACATCCACACAAATGGAGGGACACTGACATTTGGGAGGACATGCAGACATGGGTTCTTCCACACGTGGTATGCGCGCACGCGCGTGCTCACACACACACACACACACACACACACACACACACACACACACACACACACACACACACACCACAGACAGGCAATCACCAGCAGGCTGCAAAAGATGAACAGAAATAAATCCACTGATAATCAAGCTGCAGTCAAAAGTGGCCGCACACTTTAGGGATCCCTCTCTGTTTCCTCATTCAGGGACTCCATTCCAGCCCCCACATAGCCATGGACCTTTTCCCAGAATGGACAGGTGGCTGTGGAAGGACGTGGGGTGGAGAGAGACATGGAGGCCAGATGGGGATTCTCATCAGTAGCACTTTTGGGCACATGAGATCCAGTCCCAAAGTCTGGCAGGCAATTCCAATCTGAAGGGGCAGGAGTGGCCCCAAAGAAAAGAGCAGAAAACCATGGCAAGTATTTGTGTTGGAGAAATATTGCTTCTCCAGAGTTGACCCTGGACGTTCAGGCCCTCAGCCCCTCACCTTAGGCCTCCAGGGATCCACGTTTCCGATATAAGGCTGTGTGCAGCTCAGTTCCCGCAGGTTCAGTTGTCATCCTCCCACACGCTGATCCTGATCAGGTGACTTGCATCCCAGGCTCCTATAATCCACAATTTCCACACCACTTCCCAAACGAGCTCACTTGCCAACACAACACAGCTGTCAGCACCCAGGCACTGGAGTTCTCACCGACATGTTCTCCTCTCAGCTCACTCTCTCCTGGAGGCTTCCTCCCTAATGTAGTACTGCAGGGGACTGGGCCACAGGTCCTAGATGATGATCTAGTTGGGGAACAGTCCAGATCAGAATGGGCCTCAGGAAACTCTCCCCTATAGGATGGGGGCCACCCACATCCCCACTGCTGAGGAAAGCCTCAGGGACACCAACTCAGGAATCCTGTTCTACTCTGGGCAGCTGTTCTCACAAAGCCAGTTCAACAAGTCCAGCCTGGTGATGCCATGCCTGCAGACAGGAGGTTCATGTTCATAATCTCAGAACCAGTTGATTGGAGTGGAATTAGACACATTATAGCCTGCAGGAACAAACGAATAAAGGGAGGAACCTGATGGCTGACTCCTAACTCACCCCCTTCCCCACCATTCATCTGCACAATTCTCTGCAGTCCCTGGCCCCACACCATTCTGGGACCCAACCCCTACCAGCAAAGCGAAGATGGTACTCCTTAATGATCACTGAGTTCTGGAAGTTCGGGTTTTCCACAAAGAAATACTTCAACCTGCAGCAGTATTTGGGATGCCCCACATCCTCCACCTGTGGGAAGAAGAAGATAGTCATCCTAAGGGTCCTCATCTGCCTGCCTGTTGTGTTGAGCAATATGGCTTCATCCTCTCCTACACAAGTCCCAGTTCCAACGGGCCTGTCCCCAGCTGCAGCCGCTTCAGTCTGACCTCAAAATTGATCAGGTAGCTGAGCACATCCTGTTCTCAGGCACCGATCATGCCTGATAACTGGGGGTGATTCAGAATCGGTGTTGGATCAAGGATCCTTGCTTCCAGTTGCCATGGAAGGAGAGCGAAGTGCAGACAGCCATGTGCCCGTGGTTGGAAAACATCCTCTCCAGTGTTTCCCAGGTTCATTAAGAAAGGGCAACGGAGTCTGCAGGCCAAGTGTCAGACCAGAGGACCTAGTGTTGAATTACCCGGTGCCAGTAATTTGGCCACCGGGGAACAGATGAGAAATTGAACTCAGTCATTGATATCAGGTCCTTAAAGGACAAAGCTGAAAATATTGGGTCAAGGTGTGACACCACACTAGAAACAGAGCACTGACTTCTGCCCAGAGACGTGAGGCAGTGGAGCACCTGCTAATGTCTCCCATATGGGGATACAGCTGATTGGTTCTTTGGGATCGCCAGGTGGCTGGGCCTGGCCAAACACCTTCCACCAAGGCCACATGTGCACACCTTTTACTGCCTCTGACTCAGACCCTCCACAGCGGCAGCCACAGCTTTTGAGGTGTCTTCACCATGGGCCCATATTGGCCCCCAAGGCTGGGGGGTTCCAAAAGAATGCAGCTGCAAACTGCTTCCCATTGGCATCAAGGCTTCACCTGCTGTGACTAGTGCAAGAGCCCTGTGCTGATACTAACATATCCCTATCCTTCACTTGCCAAAGCATGGGCTGGGGAAAGAATCTTGGTGAGTGAGTCATGGGGGAATGAATCAAGATACATGGCAATCCCCCATGAAGAGGGTCAAGAACCTCCATGAAGAGGGTTGTGAAAAGACAGTGGCCTAAGGGATGCAGGGGCTTTGGAATTGGCTGAATACTGTATCCCTTCATGCTGGGAGAGCAGCACCCAACCATTCAAGAACCACAGTCTGGGTCTCAGCCAGGGATGGCTTGGTGTGGAATAGGTGCATGGAGAAAGGGAGTGTGAAAAAGAGACGTGTGCCACAGAGGACGTGGAGGAGGGGAGGCAGCAGGAAGAAGAGATGCAGGAACAAGAGGACAAGTGCGAGGAGGATGGAGCGGCGGGGACCATGACTCAGCAGCCACAGATGCCGCAGCCCCAGGAGGCAGAGTTGCACCCTGCTACAGCCAAGGACCCGCTGATTGCGCTTGAGCTGCTCCAGGGAGAGCTCTACTCTCCGATTGCTCCAGATGCTAGGGCCTAATGGTGTCTTAAGCTCAGGATTATTCCAAAGCGGAGATCTCACCTGGATCAGAGAAGGGACCACATCAAGTAGATCTCTGGCATCTGGGCCTGGATAGTATCCTTCATTCTGCTGGTGGGGGGTGCCCAGGGCAGTGTGGAGGGCTTCAGGAGGAGGGAAAGCATAGGGGAGATAGCTACCAGGGAGGGAGTTGGGAGAAAGGCCCCTGGGGTTGGGAGGGGACCTGGCTCAAATGCATGCCTTTGGCATGGGTGGTGGCTGGCAGGAGGGGAAGTTTGGGTCCCCACAGCTGACTTTTCTTCAACTGTGCCAAAAGTGTGTTTAAAGGTTGATCAAATATTATGTGGGGCAGGAAGCAAGTGTGACCACTCTACAACAGTCAGAATAGAACAAAACTCTTTTCCCTCTATGCAAGTGTTGAAATAAATGTTTTTCAGCAAAAGTGGTGTCATTCAGAGGCTTCACGCCCATCTCAAACATTCACAGCCTGTGCATATTTTCAAATTGTTCAGGGAAATGATACTCTTTTGTACACTTATACATGGCTTTTAATGAAAGCATGTCACCACCATATGCCAGCGAGCATGAAGGACAGGCACAATCCAGATGGGGAATAAGCTACCTCCACAGACCCTAACAATCACACACACACACACACACACACACACACACACACACACACACCTGCTTAGTCTGTCTCTGTGTCTCACAGGTAGGTTTAGGGATACCACCTCCCAGTCAGGATATCAGAAGCTGCAGTGCCTTGTAGGATCATAAGGAAGATGGATCTAGGCAGGTGACAATAGTATGCTCCCAGGCAGGAGGAGAATCATTAGGCTCCCAGGTAGAATAACAAAGATGATGCTCATTGGCCTGAATGAGAATTTGGATCATGCTCTCCCGCAGGATGACTGACATCATGCTCCCTAAGAGAATAATGGAAGACTGTGCTCAAAAACAGGATGATGAAGTAGGGCTTTGAGGCTTGTAGGCTGAGAATATACGTGGAGGCAGGATGAGAAAACATCACTCTGAGCCAGGATGGTAGAAGTGGCACAACAAGAAAGGTGATGGATATGGCCCTTCCATGCAGGGGGACAGAGAAGGAGTTCCAAGATCGCATAACAGAGGTTGTACTCTCATGCAGAAAACAGAGCCGAAGCTGCACAGCAAGAGAAAAGAGATTGGGCACCAACCCAGTTGAGGCAATGACACTCCCAGGTTGGATGGCAAAGAGAGTGTGCTCCAGCTTGGATTAATGAAATCAGGCTCCCATACAGAATGATGTGTCTCAAGCTCCCAGGACTGAGGAGCATAACTTGCTCCAACAAGGATGAGGGATAATTTGATCTCAGGAAGAATGACAGACATTATGCTTCGGGCACGATGACATAAAAGACACGTCGAGACAGGAGAATGTATAATGCTCTCTAAGACAGGATGGCAGAGATTCCCAGCTCTTGTAAGTTGAAGGAGATTGTGCTCCAGACAGGATGACATATATCAAGCTCCCAGGTAGGATGACGTAGGCACTGGTGGCAGGTGTGATGAGAGACATGGTACCCCCAGGCAGGAAAACAGCTATGGGCTCCAGATAAGATGAATCAAATCATGCTCCCAGGAATGATGATGTATGTTGAGCTTCCAGGAATGAGGCGGAATACCTGGCTCCCTAGCATTATGCTGCTTACCATGCCCCCCAGGCAGAAAGAATGCTACAGAGCTCCATATAAAATGAATCAAATCATGCTCCCAGGGACGATGATGTATGTTGAGCTTCCAGGAATTAGGTGGAATACTTCCCTCCCTAGCAGTATGCTGCAGACCATGCACCCAGGCAGAATGACAGATACCGGGCTCCAGATAAGATGAATCAAATCATGCTCCCAGAAACGATGATGTATTTTGAGCTCCCAGGAATGAGGAGAAATACCTGGCTCCCTAGCAGTGTGCTGCAGACCATGTCCCCAGGAAGGGTGACAGCTACAAGGCTCCTGATAAGATTAATCAAGTCATGCTCCCAGGAACGATGATGTATTTTGAGCTCTCAGGAATATGGAAGAATACCTTCCTTCTTAGCAGTGTGCTGCAGACCATGCCCCATGGCAGGAGGAAAGCTACTGGGCTCCAGACAAGATGAATCAAATCATGCTCACAGGAAAAATGATGTATGCTGAGCTCCCTGGAATGAGGAGGAATACCTTCCTCCCTAGCAGTATGATGCAGACCAAGCCCACAGTCAGGACGACAGCTCCAGAGCTCCAGATAAGATGAATCAAATCATGCTCCCAGGAACGATGATGTATTTTGACCTCCCAGAAATGAGGAGGAATACCTCGCTCCCTAGCAGTTACTGCAGGCCATGCTCCCAGGCAGGATGACAGCTACAGATAAGATGAATGAAATCATGCACCCAGGAACGATGATGTATATTGAGCTCCCAGGAATGGGGAGGAATACCTCACTCCCTAGCAGTATGCTGTACGATGTCCCCAGTCAGGAAGACAGCTACAGGGATCCAGGTAAGATAAATGAAATTATGTTCCCAGGAATGATGATGTGTGTTGAGCTCCCAGGAATGAGGAGGATTACCTCGCTCCCTAGCAGTATGCTGAAAACCATGCCCCCAGGCAAGACGACAGCTATAGCACTCCATATAAGATGAATCAAATCATGCTACCAGGAACGATGATGTATATTGAGCTCCCAGTACTGAGGCGGAATACCTCGCTCCCTAGCAGTATGCTGCAGACAATGCCCCCAGGCAGAATGAAAGATACTGGGCCTGCAGGCAGTTTGAAAAACATGGTGCTCCCAGATATGATCGCTATATCTCTCCCTGGCAAGATGACAACAATCATGTTCTCACGTAGGGTAAAGGAGATTGTGGTACAATTACAAGAAGTTCCCTACAGGTATTGTGTTCCCAGGCAGAATGATGGAGATTGTTCCTGAAGGAAGGTGAATGTTGGTGATGCAAGGCAGCTCTCAGAAATAATGATGAACATGGCTCTTACATGCAGCATGACAGAATGCACGCCCAGGCAGAATGACATAAATTATAACTGACACAGCATGCTATCAACGGGGATTATGGAGGTGGTAATCCCAGAGAGGATTACAGAGAGTGCATTGCCAATGAAGAAGACCAGTATTGCACTACAAGAAAGAAAGAGCAAGACCTTGCTCCCAGGTGGGATAACATAGTCTACACTCAAGGGTGGATTATTGGGATGGTTCTCCCAGGCAGAATGACAGATAGGGAGCTTCCTGGGAGAAAGCCATGGTTCCAGGCTCCAGGCAGAATCAAAAGATTAGACAGAATGTTCCGAATCAGGACGACAGAGAGAGCACTGCTAGGGAGAATGACGTAATAAGTGCACCCTGGTGAGACATCAGAAGCAGCTCTCCCAGGCACGAAGACATAGGTCAGGCTCCCTAGTTAAATGATGGGATGTGCTCCACAGGAGATAATGGAGACCGCGTTCTCCAGTAAGATAGGCAGATTGGGAACACAGGCAGGATAACTCAGACTGTGTATCAATGAGCATAAAAAAGTGTGCTGACAAGCAGCATGATGGAGTCTGTGCTCCCAGGTAGGATGAAGATCTCACTCCTACACAAGTGGATTTGCGTTCCCAGGAGCGCTGAAACAGGATCCCAGGCTGGATAATGAGGAGGGTGCTCCAGGAAGGTTGAAGGAGCTCATGATCATAGGCAGAATGAGGGAAAGCACTCCGAGGGAAAATGAGAGAAGCGACACTCTAAAGCACAACTGTAGAGTTGGAGTTCCCAGAAGGATGAGGTACACTGCACTCCCAGGCAGGGTGCCGGAGATCATAAACCCAGGTATGATGAGGAATATAGTAGCCACAACATGTGACCCCAGGTGGATATAGGGATCATGCTCCCAGAATGGATTCTCCTAGGCAGGATGACATAGATTATGCCCTTAGTCAGGAAGGTGGGAATCCTGTTTCCAGGGAGGATGACCCATGTCAGGTTCCCAGGAAAGAGGACGTAGAAGATGTTCCCATGCACCACTACAGATATAACCTTCCCACAATGGATGCCAGAGACAAGGCTCCCAGGCAGGATGACTGAGTTCGCATTAACAGTGGGAATGACAGAAGACATTCTAACGCAGCATGTAGGATAGTGCACACCCAGACAGGATGAAGGAGTGTTTGCTCCTAGACAGAGGGAGAACACATCTCTCCCAGGCAGAATGACATGCATGGCACTCCCAGGGAAGAAGGATATCATGCTCCCCTGGCTGGATGAAGGAAAGCACACACTCCCAAGCATTATGAAGATGGTGCTCTCAGGCAGGACAAAGCATAGCACCTTCCCAGGAAGGATGACAGAGAAAACCCTCTCAGGAAGGATGTTCATAATTGTGCTCCCAGGCATGATGTCCAATGTTGGATTCCCAGGTAGGCTGACAGAAACCACACTACCTGGCAGGAGGATGGACTCCACACACGCAGGCAGGGTGGCCGAGACTGTGCCACCAGCCAGATTGACCAAGAAGGCACTGCTAGACAAGATGACAAACAGTTTGTTTCTCAAACGATGACTGAGACTTTGCTCTCAGTCAGGATGACACATACAGCTTTTGTGGCAGGATGAAGCAGACTATTCTCCCAGGCACGGTGAGGAGATGGTGCTTCCAGACAGGATCACAGATACACTGCTCCTAGGGAGGTTGATGGAGATAATGCTCTCAGGTACGATGAGGGAGACAGCTTCTTCAGGCAGGATGAAGGAGATCACATTCCCAGTCCTAATGAAGGACACATTACTCCCAGATGAGAGGAAGCATGTCTCACTCCCAGGAAGGGTGACAGAGACCACAGGCCCAGGCAGGATGACCAAAACAGTGTTCCAAGGCCTGTTGATCAAGACAGAACTCCCCTTCAGCATGATGGAGATAGGTTCATAATTGACATTAGAAAAATGACACTCTGAGGCAAGATGAGGGGATCTAGTCCCAGGCAGGATCAAAGAGCTAAGGTTTCCATGCAAGATGACAGAGACCATGCTATCAGAAAGGATGATTGAGACCATGACCCCGTATAGGATGGCAGATCACACTCCCATGCAGGATGATTGAGACTGTGCCCAGGGCACTTTCTCAGACTCAATGTGGAGGTGGCACTCCAAAGCAGGATGATGAATACTGAGTTCCCAAGCAGAATTAAAATCATCCTGCTCCCAAGTGACATGAAGGGCGCAGGAATCCCAGGCATGAAAATGGAGACAATGCTACCAGGAAGCATTACAGACACTGCAATCCTATTCAGAATGACAAGGCGGGTGCTCCCAGATGGGATGACTGAGATTGCACTCTCTGGATGGATGACTGAGCTGTACTCCAACCCATGATGATGAATCAGTGCTCCCAGTTTGGAGACTGAGGTGAGGTTCCAAGAAGTAAGACAGAAAGCTGCTTTCCAACGTAGGATGACCAAGAACAAATCCCGAGGAAAAATTATAGAGGCAGAGTTCTGATGCAGGGTTATAGACACTTCCCTCCCAGAGAAGACAAAAAGAATACACTACCAGGCACCTAGATACAAATCGCATTACAGGAAGGAGGATGGAGATCGAGCTCCCATACATAATGACACAGATGGTTCCCCCTGGCAGCATGTTGGAGACTATTCATCCCGAAAGATGACAGAAATTAGGCTCTGAGGGAGGATGACAGACATGACATGTCCCAGATGGAAAAGGAAGATTACTATCCCTGGCAGGATCCAGATATCAGGCTCCCACACAGCATGATTGAGACTGTGCTCCAAGCCAAGATGATAAAGATGGTTTTCTCAGGCTGGATGATTGAGGTGAGATTCAAGGCAGAATGACGCAAACAGCACTCCTAGGCAAGAGAACGGATATGGAACTCCCAGGCAGGATGACCAAGACAACACTCCAAGGCATGGTGACTGAGATGGTGGTCCCAGGCAACATTCCTGGGAGCCAATATTCGTGAGGTTCTCTAGGAGTACCTGCTCCAACATCCTGCCTGAGAGCACAATCTACACCATCCTTCCTGGGAGCATGATCTCCCTCATCCTGCCTTCAAGTGTCATGTCCATCATCCTGCCTCAGAGTGGGATCTCTTTCATTCTGCCTGGGAGCTCCATGTCCTATATTTTGCCTGGGAGTGTGATGTTTTTCATGGTGCCTCGGAGGCCACCTTCCTCACCTTACCTGTAACCGTGATGTCCATCTCCTACGGGGAGCACTGTGTCCATCACCCTGATGGAAGCATGATCTGTCACCGTGCCTGGGAGCACTTTCTCTGCCTTTCTGCCTCAGAGCATCATCATCATCTTCCTACAGTTGAGAAACACACGTGTCATCCTTCCTGGGAATGCAATCCCAGTCATGTTGCCTTGGATCATTCTCTTTTCTCCCACCTGGGAGTGCGATGTCTGTTATCTCGAATGGGAATGTGATCTCAATCATAATCCCATGCATGACCATGTCTGTCATTCTGCCTGGGATTGCCCTCTCCTCATCCTGTCTGGAACACCATATACCTCATCCTGCTGAGCGGGCCTTCTCTTGGATAGTGTCTGGGAGGATAGACTCCGTCATCTTGCCTGAGAGTACAGAGATAGTCGTCCATTTTCGTAGAACAATCTCTGTCAACCATTCTGGGATCACTTTTGGTGCATCCAGCCTTGGAGCACCCTCTCCCACATCCTGCCTGGTTGTGTCGTTTCTTTCATCAGTCCTGGAAGAGACTTGTCTACCTCAGTCATCCTTCCTGAGAGCATGACCTGCCTCATACCTGAGAGCTCCTCCCCCTCCACATGCCCGGGCCATGATCTCCCTCATCCTGCCTGGGAGTACTATTTGCATCATTCTGCTTAGATGGCCCTGGTTGTCTGTCATCCTGCCTGGAGTGCCCACTCCCCCATCCTTCCTGAGACATACTCTCCGTCATCCTATCTGGTAATGCAATTACTGGTGTCCTACCTGCGTGTGCCTTCTTGGTCATCCAGACAGGATGCAAAGTCTCCTTCGCCCTCTCTGGGAGATCCATCTCAGTCATACTCTCTAAGTAATGATCTCAGTCAGCCAGCTTTGGAGAGAGTCTTGGCTCATCGTGCTTTTGGCCACTGTGTCAGTCATCCTTCCAGGGAGCGCAGTTGGTATCATCTTCTGGGAAACACACTCTTGGCCTTCCTCCCTGGAGGCACTCATTCCCTCATTCTCCCTGTGAGTGGGCGTTGTGACAACCTGCCTGGGAAAGAGATGTCTTCATCCTGTCTGGGAGCACTATATCACTCATGCTTCTGGGGGTGTTGTCTCTGTCACACTGCCTGGGATCGATGTCTCTGTGATTCCTGGTTGCATTCATTCGACCTTGGAGGTGGAAAGGAGCTATCACTGTGATATGTTTATCAGAATTAAGTTATGTTGCTGATCACGTGATTTTCCTAATGTGTTTTCAGGATGCAATTAGTACACAGGGAGTCTATCCAGATATATGGGGTATCTATAATATCCCAACACATTCTTCACAATGAGAAAGGGAAAAGACTTTGTGTTCAGAGCTGTTTTATACCGACAGAATAGGTCCCACTTCACAACAGAGACCTGATGTCTTCTGTCTTTTCTAGACCCTGCCTGAGCAGTGTCAGTTTGTTTGGCTTTCTGCACTCCTCTGTACTCACCAAAGCTTAACCAGTCCCTTGAATTCAGATGTGTCCTACGTCAACGGAACACTAATGGGAGTTTACAAGTTCTCTCTCATTTTTTTTCTAAAAAAATCAGAGATCACTGAGCAAAGAATCTCATAATGAAGAGAATACGGAGAGCATTATTTCCACTTGTTTTAGACATGTGCTTACAAAGAAGTGCAGGTTAATTCCATTCAAACTTCCACAGATGTCTTGGTCCTAGATTTCATGTAAATCTCACTTTATCTCCGAGGATGTTGTTCCCCTGTGGAGTGTTTAAGGCTAGTTGTTGGAGGGATGGTAGATAGATTACTGGGATGCTTAGTGTGGCAGGCATGGGGTGATTCCAGCAAGACCCACCCATTGTCTGCAAACCTAGCTGATACTTGGTTGGTGAACTTTCATATTATGGCTCAGTAATGCTCTGAGTGTGTGCCTGAGGTTTTGTAGGAGCAGCTTCATATGCTAACCAGCTCCCCTATGTAGTAAACCATCCAAGGTTCAGAAGGCCATAGAATCCAGTTGTTCAGCACCACTGCCCTCAGCTACAAGGAATCCCGGACAAGAGGATGATCCTTTCTCTTTCTCCATAGTCTAGAACCTTGGAATCATCATTGGCTACTCATTTTCCCTTGTTTATCATATGAATGAAAGCTCTCCTGATTTATTTCTCCCAGAGAAGCTCTCATTTCCATCAGGTTTTCTCCATTTCTTCCACTTCCCCATGTCTTTGAGCCATCAGCATTTGTTTCCCCATTGCCAATCCATGACTCTGTTCAAAACTATCCTCATCTACATTAGGTACATGTATCCCAAAGGCAGATTTTTTAAGACATTCTTATCTCCTGCTGACAACTTACATGGCATTTATTGCTTTGGAAGAAATCAAGCAAATTCCTGACTTCTGTACCCTGTTTGCGTTAAGCCTCATCTGACATCTCTGCTCCCCTCACGCCTCCACGACTGAAGCAATAGGTTTATGTTTTTCTGAAGTACAGTTATATAATTTGAGATGGGAGGAAGGGAGAGAGCCAGAAAGGGAGAGAGAGAGAGAAATTCCAAGCATGTTCTGCATGCTCAGAATTGATGTGGGCTCAGTGTTTTAAACCATAAGATCAAACCTCTGCCGATATTAAGAGTCAGATGCTTAAACAACTGAGGAACGCTGTGTTTGCCCACTGAGTGCCTCAGCCATACCATGGATGCTTTCAGCAGGGGGCCATCCTTCCCTATGCTAATGCCATTCTGAAACCTTTATCTGTCTGCTCCTTCCTTGTTCTTTAAGCTATTGGACAGATGTACACCCTTGAAATCCATTCTTGTCTTGGTATATTTGCTTCATCACCATACAATTTCATATAATAATCATCCTCTTCTTCAATAATTGTTACTTCTTCCATAATTGTACAGCATGGACAGGAACTGTATGAATAATGCCAGTCTTCTCCAAAAGACAGGTATCATGTACAAGTCTGTGCTCATACAGGGAGCATAACTACTGAATCCATTCGGTTCGAAATTTTATGACTGGAATAAGCAAATGTCTTAATACCAACGAGAATGTCTATGGTATACCTTCTGAAGATAAAATGAGGAGAATAATTATTGGTCACAAGTGGTAACAATGCACTGAGTATTCTAACAGGCATAGAATCTGAGTGGAGGGGAAGTTGAAAAGTCCTGCACCACATTTCGTGGACATCACTTTACATTCAACTCTCATGTCCATTTCCCTAATTGAAGTATTATTTCTTAAAATTATATTTTATGCTGTTGTGGTGTCTATAGATTTCCAGTGGGGTTTTCATGATACTGTGCATGCCATAGATATGTTTGAATAACTCATATGCTGTATGTGTTAACTGTTCTTTGCCCCCTGACTATCTCCTAAGATATCCAGCTGGAAAGTCCTTGGCTTTCAGGCACGGGCTCAAATCTCACCTCTCATTCTCTTCAAAAGTCATTCCTACCAAAGTGTATTAACCTCCCTATCTTGCTCTACAATGTTCAGTTAACATTTGATGCACAACAGATTACACTTACTTCCATATTTGACATTTTCATATCCCTCTTCTTGATTTGTACTTTCTTTTACGATATATTCAGGCATTGAAATTTTGTGTAAATGGTGCTTAATAAATGTTGATTAAATGAATGATGAATGATTCCTTATCAAAGAGAAGTGTCCAATTAATATATTATGAAATAAAAGTATGTTGAAAATATGCTTTCAACCTTCCTAACGGCTAACCACCATTCACTATTTAAATCGGGGCACAGAGATGGATTAACATGCTTTATCTCAATCATGCATTTGTGGAGCATTTCTCCAGCCTTCACAGTAATTTCTGTCAACTAGTAGCTCCTCTCTCATTAGGCTCAAAAATCAGAGTGAATTCACAGATGTTTCACCTTCATATGATTATATGTAAAATCAAAACACATACATTTGCTTTTCAAACACATGACTCAAAAAAAAAGAGCAACTGTCACCATCACAACAATAACCTCCAGAGCAAGCCCTGATGGTTTTTACCTGTCTTCATAGTGAATGCCAAACCACGGTTAGACTATACATAGAGTATGAAGCTGACACAACAGAATGGCAGCTGGTTGGCTTAAAACAACACGACTTTATTCCTTATGGCCCTGAGCCACATAATCCAAGACCAAGGTGTATGCACTAATGTTATCTTGAGGACTCTGCCCTAAGGACTTCATCACCTCCTAATGAGCACATCTCTTGACACCCTCACATCAGTGTGAGGGTAAGGTGTTCAGCACATGAATTGTTTGGGGCATCACCTTTCATTCATAAAGTTCTCATAACATGATAACTTCATTAGCTTGTTCTGAGATTTATGTATCGCTTTACAAATATTGCCTAAAATAAACTAATGGTGACATTCATCAGAGAGTCAGAGTGTTTAACAGAAAGTTGAAATCTGTACAAGATATGGCTGAATGTGTGCTTTTGCATGTGTAAGGGAATTATGCACAAGTCTTGGGTCACCAGGTTACTGATTTAGTCTTGTACCCTATACTCTTGCTTTGTGCTTAAAACTACATCTCAAATCCACCAGATAACATTCCCATTTTCCTCCCACACCATAATGCATGTCCATGGATCATTTATTATCCTGCCTTTACTTCCATTCCATTTCATGGAAAGTCCTCCACTTTGCTGAGAACCAGAACAATAAGGCTATCACAGACCCCTAGCCTTGAGAAATGTTCCTCACGCCATCTAGGTACGCTAGCAGATATCTTCATCACTGGCTTGTGGTAGATCCTAAGTATGTAGTTGAAATGACTCAATGGTTCTTTTTCTCATTCCTGTGGCAACTGTCTTTACAGATTTTAATTGGAGATTGTTGAGAAACTTGATTCCAGTCCTAAGAAGAACAGAAGAATGCTGGGAAATATACTGACTCTTGTTTATTTGTGTACGCAGAGAGGAGGCTGGTAAAACTCATCCACCTTCTGTCAACCTTCTCTCTACCATATCATCCACCATCTCTCTGCTCTGAACAGAAAGGTGATGCCGGAAAATGAGTGGGAAATATATTCTGAAGTAAGGAGAGGGGATTATAAAAGATGCTGCTTCTGGCTGTATTGAGCTGCTGGAGCACTCGTGGCCTCCATACCATGTTGACCTCTAGGGATCTGGTCTTAGGAACATAGCCTTGATACCAGACACTTCTTTTTTCAGGTCTAGAGCACTGTAAGAAACAAACCAGTGAACTTTAGAATATTCTTAATACAGAACATTATCACGAAATAAAAGACACCAAAAGTAATCTGATGTGATTGCTGTGAAAAACAAAACAAAACAAAAAAAAGACTTATAATGTAATTTAATGGACTGTATGGAATTTGTAATGGCTCCAGCAGCAATCTCTTAATGCCTTTGTTACATCTAAAGAGATGTATTGCATTAGCCATGCAAGACTGAAGATTATCTGAAAGTTGATGCACATATTAATCCCTACTTCCTAGCAGTGACCATTTTTGTCTACAGACTTTACTTACTTGCCTAAATGAGCATGTGCTTCCTGACCCTTTAATGGCCCTCCTTTTTTCTACACCAGATACATGAAGCAACAGTTAACTGGAAAGTCATGGAATAGCCGTGGACTATGTTCTGAGTTAAGGCCAAGGTGTCACGGCTGCAAGATCCTTACAATGACTGTGATTCATTTGAAGTTGTTTTATTAGAGACGTTATAGATCCCTCTTTCTATATTGGAATCACTTGACCCCTACATCAAAGTACCTTTTGAAACTAAGAGCGAAAACTGGAATGAAAGTCAGAAGTAGAAGGTAACACTGTGTAATATTGTAATTCCAAACAGGAAATAAGCCATTAAAATAGGGATTGATGTTGACAAATCTGTTCCTTTTGGCTCAGGGTAAAAATAGTTTTCAAATGATTGAAATGCACATTTCGTATGTTCCGGCTTCCCTTATATTGACGGTATAGTCTAGAAAAGAATATGTAAAGCCATGTAAGTCAACTATGTGGGGAAATGTTCAATGTTAGCACCATCCATTTTTACTGTTGATGATACTGATAGCAAAGTCAGATAGGGGGAATTTTCTGCTGCTTTGAAAACCATTTTCCCTGGAGAAGAGTTCAAAGTAGGATCTTCAGATCAAAGGACTGACAAGTACATCTATGGGGCAAAGTATCCTTTATAAAATAAAAGGAACACTGGGCTTGAAGGAGTCTGTAGAGGTATAGTTGATATATTTGCCTTTGGCTCTTTGGCATTTAATGTTGTGAAACCCTTTGCTATGGCAGAAGGCAGGGAAGCTCAATGAAGTGGACTTAAGCTTCATATTCAGACATCCTTGTTGCTTCATGTTAGAACTCAGTGTCTGTGACAATTCCACTTAATATGTTTCATCTTCTAGCTCATGTGTGAAATGGGAACAATAATATAATTCATAGTGGCACCATGATGACTAAATCTGTCATGGGCAGAGAGCACATAGTAAATGTGCCTACTGGAAGGGGCCCAACCATTCAAGGGGTTTAAATGAAATCATAACACACTCAGTCTAGTTTTATACATTACAATATACTAAGATTAACTACTTTTGTTTCTTACAACAAAAGTCATGCAGTGTATCTGCACTGTAAGGAATCAACAGAATGAAAAGGGAGGATAAGATGACTGTTCAATTTTACTGTAAGGTCTCAAGTGCAGACACAAGCAACTCTATAGTCCCTTCTGTCACATACTTATTTTTACTGTGTGCACAAAGACACTTATATGCCCTTTCAGGGCTCGACACTGGCTTCCAAATGAGTGATGTTCCGTTCACAGTATAACCAAAAAGTCCCGGGGAAATACTGTGTATCATTTGTAAAGGAGAAGTTCAGAAAGGATGTTGATTAGGTGAGACCTGGTGGATGGACCAAGCCCCAGAAGAACCAGAAAGTGGCAAACAAAGCTAACTTCAGGCAGAAGTCTGTGGTCCAGAGATGTCCCTGAGAAAGGATACTAACCTCCCTGCTCCCCACACCACCCCCGTGGTCGAGACTCCCCATGGATGATCTCCCCAGGGGAAGAGTCTTCCCTCCAGCAGCTGTTTCCCAGAGGAGATTATGGCAGACCAAAGACTTGGAAGATTTGTCTCCTTCACATTGTTTGGCATATGGTCTGCTTGTTGTCAGGTTGGGGATCCAATTGAGATCCCTCCATGAGTAGGATGAAAAATGCAGACATGGTCCAGAAGCCGGCAAGCCCTGGATAAGGGAACTTCTCTGTTACAGATAATGCTGTCACCGCTGTGATATTTGGAGCGTGTACCCAGAGCGCTCCCGGCTGGCATCTTTATTCACGGGCCGCAGCTCTATCTGAAGGGCCTCTAGGGCCTCCAGCGGTGTCAGGGAAACACGGAGCCCTGACTCTAACTCCACCTTTTCCTCCTGCTTGGTTCCTCCTCCCTTGGTTCACCCCCTACTGCCCCTTCTTCTACCTCTTCTCCACCTACTACAATTCCTCCTCCTGCTGCTATTCTATACTTGTTCTTCCTGCAATGGCTCCAGTTCCTTCCCCTCCTGCTCTTCCGTCCCTGACTCCTCCTTCAGCTCCTCCCTCGCCTGCTCGTCCTCCTCCTCTTCCCCTTAGTTCTCTTCTTCTTCCACTTCTTCCTTCTCTTCCTCCTCTTCCTCCTTTTCTCATTCATATCTTTGCTCTGCTCCCTCACCCTCTTCCCCTCCTCTTCTTCCTTGGCTGCCACCACCTCTACGGCTCTAAAGTCATCAGCACCACCTGTACATCCTGGTGATCCTACTCCTCATCTTTCTGTCAGGCCAAATCCTCCTCCTCCCCAAGCTCTACTTCCTCCTATTTTGGCTCCTGCTTCTCCATAACTCCCACTAATGAACTCTTTCTCTTGCTCCTCCTGCCCCCTCTCCTCCGTCTCAAGCTCTTCCCCCTACTTCTGCTCTGATGTTCCTGATCTTCCTACTTCTCCTCCTCCCTGTCCCATAGGACCTCAACTTCCTCATTGTCATTCTCTTGGACCTTGTCCTCCCCCTCCTGCTTCCTCTGCTCATCTTCCTCATAACCAGGCAGATCTACATGTGAGTTGCCTCCTCAGGCTCCTCGACGACCAGGCCCAACAGCTCATCTACCGCCACTATGTCCTCCACCGGCAGCACCAAATTCTCCCCGGGGCCGGACACCTCTTTCTCAGGTAGGGCATTAAATGGCGCCAAAGATTGTTCGGTTGTGGCCCGCAAAACTTCCGACTGGGATGCCTCCGCCCTCTCTTGAGGCCCAGTGACTGGGCGGGCCCCGGTCTCTTGATTGTCACCTTCCAGGATGAAGCTAGCACAGGTGCCCGGGCCTCCCCACTGTTTCTGAAAGAAGATGATATCCACATTGGCCCTGGTCCCACACCCGAGATCTGCCAGCTAAAAAGGGAGAGGTATGAGCTGAAAGCAGTGTCCTCCCTCAACTAACCTAGTTATAAAGGGAGAGGCTGTAAGTGAAAGCATGGCCCTTCCACCCCAGACCCGGCTCCAAAAGGAGAGGTGGGAGGTGAAAGTGCGGTCCTCCCTCCCCAGAGCAGCCAATGAGGGGAGAGGCTGGAGGTGAAAGTGTAGAACTCCATAACCAGACCTAAATCAGAGGGGAGACGCAGGAGGTGAAAGCATGGCCCTCTCTCCTCACACCTGTCTAGGAAGGGAGAGTCTGGGGCTGAAAGCATGCCCTTCCCTCCCCAGACCCTGCTAAGAATGGAGAGGCGGGAGGTGAAAGCCTCATCCTTTTCTAATTGAACCTTGCTATGACTAGGAGGATGGAGGTGAAAGCTCAGCTCCCCTTCACCAGAGCTGGCTATGAATGGAGAGATGAGAGGTGAAATTCACAGCATTTCCTCATCACACCCTGATACACAGGGTGGCAGGAAGTGAATGCACAGACCTCCCTCAGCAGACCAGGATCTGAATGGAGAGTCTGGAGAATAAAGCAATGCCTCCCTCATTAGTTGGAGTCAGTGGAGCCCTGAGGCTAAACATTTAGGATCGGGAGGTGGAGGAGGAAGAGGAAGGGGAGGAGGAGGAGGAGGAAGAGGAAGAGACGCAGCAACATCAGGAGGAGATGCTGCAGAAGAGGAGACATGCAAGGAGGCTGAGGTGGCGGGGAACGTGGCGCAGCAGCCAGCTGAGCAGCACCCCAGGAGACAGTGCAGCGTCTGCCACAGCCCAGGACCCCCTGATGGAACTGGAGCCTGGGTCGGGCAGGGCCTGGGTTCAAATGTAGAGTCAGAGCACTGGTGCCTAGTGGGTGGGAGGGTTGTTGGGTACTCATAGCTAACTCTGCATGTCTGCGCCAATAGCAGACCTGCAGGTTGCTCTCAAATATTCATGCATCAAAACATGAAGCAATTATCAACAGGCTAGTACTAGTGGAGCATAAAGCACCCTTCACTCAGTACAGATATGGTAAGAAATTTTTAGTTGTGCAATTGAGGAAACAGAGAGGCCACACACCTATCTCTGATACTCATAGACTCTGTAATTCTCAACATGTTCCGTGCACAGACAATTTCAGACACACACTCCACTGTTGTAATGTAAGCATGGCCCCACCCTATGCTAGGTAGGAAGAAGACATGAACACACTCCAGGTGGGTTACATGGTGTCTCCACAAACCCACCACCCAGCCTCTCTCTCTCTCTCTCTCTCTCTCTCTCTCTCTCTCTCTCTCTCTCTCTCTCTCTCTCTCTCTCTCTCTCTCTCTCTCCTCTTTCTATTTATCTCTCTATTTCTCTCTCACTCTCTCACTTTCCAGGTATCTTCCTCTCTGCCTCATTCTCTTTCCTCTGTCTTCTTCTGTGTGCCTTTTGGTCTATCTCTGTGTCTCTGTTATTTTGTGATCAGTTTTCCCTTCTCTTCCATCCCAAACTCATCCCTCCATCTCTCTTTGTATTCACATTTTCCTCTCTTTCCGCAGTAAGAGACCAACTAGGTACCTGTGTGCCATGCAGTTCCTTCTGGACTAAAACTGCTGCTCATACCCCAGGACTTCATTGGAAAACAGAGAGAAGCACATTGCATAAGAGGGAACCAGAGGACATGTAGACATAAGAAGAGTGAATGCCTGCACTACACACTACAGGCAGCACTCACAGGCCTGTTATACTTGGGAACTGTGAAGAGTCACTCCTTGTCCCTTGCCTTAAAGGGTGAAGATAGCGTGGGAGTGCTGAATCCCAAGGGATTTCAAAGTGTTGAGTGTGTCCTAGGAACGTGCAGCAGCGCACGAGACTCAGAGCCTAGTAGTACCTGCTGTTTCTATGCATGCTGTGTTCCAGTTCCTTGCTCTTAGCACAGGAGCTTGGTCTTCCTGGTGACCCTCTTTCTGTATCTTCTGAAATCAAATTCTTTGGGGCACCTGGGTACTCTGTGGGTCAAATATCCACCATTAGCTCAAGTTATGATATCACAATTCGTGAGTTCAAGCTCCAAGTCAGACTCTGTGCTGACAGCTCAAGGATTAGAAATGGCCTCAGATTCTGTGTCTTACTCTCTCAGCTCCTCCCATGCTCGAATTTCTTTCTCTCTCTCTCAAAAATAAGTGCTATGAAAATGTTAAATGAAGTCAACCCTCCTTGACCCACTGCAGATAGAGAATCTCCCCCAGTAATTAGCCACGGTCAGTTTCTAAGACAACGACGTGCTCAACTACATGATCATCGTGGAGGACAGACATGGGAGGTAGCCTGATTAACGAGGATCTCATGCACGGGAGGTAAGGAGAAGTGGGGTGGTAAAACATGGGGCAGAGTGAGGATCCAAGACATCAGGACAAATTATATGTGGTAGATAAACATCAGGTGCTTATGTATGATTTTTCCTTGTGTACTATTGTTGTTCGTGTGAGGTTTGAGGAGAATCCTGAATTCATCCAACTGGATGTAGGTATTTGAGTTCTGTGCTCTCCCATGAAGAATTGTTCTGGTTCATCCCTGCACCATCCACCACCCAAACACACAGTAGCCTCTTACCAGACAGGATAAGGACATACTCGATTACAATGAGATCTTTCCAGGGGTAGGAGTTCATGCCAAAGAATAGCAGGACCTTGTCAAATTCCGTTGGAGAACTGTATTCCTCCAAATGCCTGGGAACCATGGAGGAGAATGGTGAAATCTCAGCTCAGGATACCTGCTCCCTCCAAATTTCTTGAATACATAACTTCTAATAACTCTCGTCCCCACCAACCCACCGACACAAACTCCGTCTCCGTGGTAAGTCCTTCCAGTCACAGAGGATGGGAGGAGGAGTGGAGGAGAAGACCTATAAGGAGAGAGGGAGAGCCATGGGGAGTTTGGATTGAGAGAGATAGATGGCGAAGGGAGGAAGAGACCGAGGGTGGTAATGTGTGAGAGAGCTAGAATTCAACGAAGACCATGGGGACAGAGGATGGCAGTGATTGAGAGGAGACGAGGAAGACAAGGAGAGATGGAAGGAAAGTGGGAGGGAGGGCCAAGGGGTAGACAAGGGGAGATGGAGTGTTCAAGAGTGAGGGAGGAAGGACAGGAAGTGCAGAAGAGACAGAGAGACGTGGGCTGACAGTAATGGAGGGGGAATAACTGGTAGTTAATGTCAACACAGAGGAGTGCTGTAAAGGGCACAGCACATAGCATGAAAGACAAAATTTCCTGGCTGGATTTCAAGGGTAGGCCCACACACCTCCTGAAGCCAAGGCAGTCCTATGGAGGTCATTCACAATGAGGAAGAGAGGCAGAGATGGGAACAATGGAAGTGACCATATCCTCCTTGTCTGTGGGAAGCCTGGTACTTCCCACCACCATACAGGAAATAGGATTGCCAGAAACAGACCTGAGGGGAGGGCACAGCAGGAAGTGTAGGAAAAAATCAGGTAATCAAGCTTGACCCATTCCATAAAATCATGAAGCTGTACAGCCATGAAGCTCAATATATTCCCAGCAGAATCAACCATATTCAGGCACATGGCCCAGAAATGTGCTCAACATTGTCAGCCCATGGTCCCTGGAAAGACACAAATGACTCAGGACACAGAACGGATCCACAGTGGCAGAAAAGTCAACATCTCCATTGTATCCCAGGAGGCAGGAATGTGACTGGCCAGTAATTTGAAAGGAACCTAAGGTAGCAGAAAGGTTATATTGCATCACAATGATGGAGGGAAGCCTATCCCGATGGGAGAGAATGGGATGGAATATGATCCCAGACCCTAGGCAAAGGAGAGATCCTCATGCTGGAATGAAAGACGCTGACTAAAACTCCTCATGGCACAAAAAGGAATCTCCATCATCAGGAGGGCTGGATAGTTGTAAGCAGGTAGCTTCTTTCTTAGAATCTGGACCTCCAGTGTAATTTGAAAGGCTAAAGCATGTTACTAGCCATATGGTTATGTGACTCGGTTCAACCAACTGAATCCACCTCATTCTTCAACTGAGGTTTGCCTGTTGTAAACAATACACGGGAGTAGGCTCCTTGGGCACCTCTCAAACTAGCACATATGTGGGAAACATGGTGTCCCTGAGGCTACAGTGTTCATGTAAGAGGTAGAGGGGCTAACCCTTAAGATGGTGCCTTGAACATCAGTGTAGAACAACACTGGTCTGTCTGAATGAATTTGACCCGACAGAAGCAACGTGGATATGACCTGTACTTGATGGACTGTTGAAGAGCCCAAAGGATTCAAAGGCATGCAGCCAAGCAGAGTCGAGTATTCGTTCCCACAGAAGGTGCAGCGGGGAAGAGTGGGGTGCTGGTTGTGATGACATAGCATGCTGGGAGAATGACTTTTGGAGATCTAACGGGCTTGGCATTGCATAGGAAATCTTCACCGGGAAGCTAGGAAAGAAATGTGGGGGTAAGTGAAAGGAGGCACCTTCCTTCCTAGATCCATCGAGCTCAGGCCTGAGGACAAGTGCTCTGAACACTCCACACTCCTGCAGGGCCCAGCGGTTCAGGGGACACATGACCACACGCTCTGTATCCAGGAAGCCATCCCCATTGCTGTCAATGTGGTGATGCTGCTGCAGAGGGCTTGGTACTGAATAGGCTGGGGATGACGTGGGTAGTCGGAAAGGAAATTCTAGCTTTATTGCATAAGCAGGAAAGCAAACGTCACTTGCTTGTTGTGGGCTGTGGGTGGGAAGAAAAAGAAAGAAAAGGGAAAAAAAAACCATAATGGATTCTTCAGAGCACTTCCAGACCAGTGGGGCAGAGGCTAAAAGGAGAAAACGGATCCTGCCCTAGATTCCTGGCGCCATCTCAGTCTGAGGTTCAGGAGAAAGCGGGCCTCCCTTGTGGATCCAGCTGTGTCCTACCTGCACAGACGGGGAACTGGCAGGAGGCAGACAGCCAGCCACCCTGGAGTCTGGTACCTCTTCACCCTTTGGGTGCACTAGGGCACACAGTGCTGGCGGGATCTGCAAACACTCGACCTGCATGTGTTCAGCACTCCAGGTGGAAGCCTTCCTGGGAGGAGGGGCTGGGAGGCAGGGAGGCAGTGGGGAAACAGGGACCTCCTCTGGCCTATGGAGGTCGACAGGGTACCGCGGAGCCTTCTCCTGGCTGTGGGCGGAGGGGGATCCAGGACCAGGGCCAGCAGGGGGAGGAGCCATCGACATCCTTGCAGCATAGGACCTGCAGGGAGAGCTGGTGCTTGAGGCTGCAGACGACGCACCAGAGCGCCGCGTGGGAGCTCGAGAACTCCGCGCAGCGGGGCAGGAAAAGCATGAAGGCGTCGACCAGCGCCTTGGCCCTGTCAGCCCGCGGCAGCTGCGACCCCCCAGTGCACCACTCTCTCCCCTTGTGCCTCCAGTTCGGCCCCGCCTCTGGCATGGAAGCCACCCCCAGGGCCAAGGGGCGCCCTCGCCACCGCCTACTCACGCTGCGCCTCACTGGACGCCGCTCAGGGTCGCCCATGTCCCCAGGGTCTCGCCGCCACCACCGCTGCCACAGATCGGCGACGAATTTCTACTGTGAAGGCAATGCAGTCAGGCTCTGAGTGTTACCCTTCCGTTGCTAGAAAACCCTGTACTTTGTGAGTCATAGTGTCACATATCTTATGACTCTAGGCTGCCCAAAGCTGCCTTAGCGGTGGCCGTGTTGAAGATGATGTCCTTGACCAACACACCGGCACATAGTCTTCCAGGAGGTAGTACGTGTGATTCTTCAAACATTCAAAAGGGTTGTCCTAGCGATGGATGAACTGGTGGTTCAGCCTCCATTAACTCTACCAGGAAAGCATATTCCGTGGTGGAAAATATACAGAACTTGATTCCAGAGATGAGTGTGAGAGACTTAAAGGTACATTAATGGCTGCTGATGCAATGCCCTGAGGGCCAAATTGAAATAATTACAGACTCTTACATCGAATGCCATATACTGTGCATTACTTCCCCTCCACCTTGCATATGTGTGTTGATATTGCTCACCTTTCAGGAAACTGTTGGTGCTGACAGCAGCAAACACTGCAGGGTTAGTATCCCTTTGCAGTTTCACACAGCAAAGAGGGAACAATGCCACTGTGTGCTTAAGACCAAAGCTAGACATATTCTCTCTGCCCACTAGGGAAATCAGGGCCACTAAAAGCAATTCATTGCCTACCAATGTATGGTATTTCAGGTAAGCCATACACAAGGTACTGAAAGTCTATATAAAATTACAATGATAGGAACTCTTGTCCACTTTCAATGTAAGTGGTTTTGCAACCAGCATATTTCATCCATCGTCACAAAATACAAAATGAAATTCATTAAAAATTACAAGAATCACTGTTGGAGAAATAGGACAAACTGCCCCTATCAGACCTTTGTTCTCAGCACTGTCCTTGTGTATGTATTGTCCTTATAGGACTTCTGTTCCCATAATGCTGGGAACATGGGACTTGATGAAGTCCCAGGAGGATGTGCAGGACAGACCCTTCCTTACATCAGCCAAGTGCCTCAAGAAACCATGGCACCAGAGATATAGCCACGCACAATTGCGGGATGTTCCTGATCTTTCCTTCCATTATCTGTAGCTACTAATCTAAGTAAAACGTTCCCTGAAACATTTACTGTGGTCTCCAAGTTTACAACAAGGGTATAAAATAAGACGCTGTTCCTAATTAAGTTTGCCATTCGCCCTCAGCTCTTGGTCCGTGTCCATTGCTTTCAGGGACGTTCACGGTTCCCTTGCTTTCTGGGACCGTTCATGTGTCCATTGAGAAACGTCCCTCACATTCCCACCAGCGGTGTTCGGGAACATCCCTGTTTCTACTGGCCTGCTGCCTTTGGGAACGGTCATTGCCTCCTGCTCTTCCTGTCCCCAGGACACCTCCTCACAAAGGACAACCTAGCACATATCACCTACCATGACCAGTTGAAATCCATTTCTAAATGAAAGGATGACCCAGACTATGTGAGTCAATAAATCTTATATGTCACATTAGTAATTAGGAGAAGAGAATCTTGTGAAAGTCAAAAGTAATACGTCTGAGGGCTCTGTCTTCATTCCAGTACTTTTCTTTCCTTAGTGAAATATTTTGAATATTTATTTACTATTGAGAGACAGAGAGAGACAGAACATGATCAGGGGAGGAGAATAGAGGGGGAGACACCAAATCTGAAGCAGGCTCCAGGCTGGGCCTGATGTGAGGCAATGTCCAATGTGAAACCAACTGAGCCACCCAGGCTCCATCAACTCCATTTTGACAATCAAAAAACAAACTACCTAACTAACTAATTACATGACTATCTAACAAAATTTTCATCCACTTAGCTTAAGCTAATACTACCTCACATTCATAAAGTGCTTAAAATGTAAAGCTATCCTCATATCCAATGAGTGTCACCTGGGTTTCCTTTGGATCAAAGCTGATCTCAAGAGGCACACCTTTCAGTGCACTTGGATAGTGTACTTGGAAACGTTCCCAGAGCAATTCCAGTACAAAAGGAACCAAAGAACATGCCAAAGGAGAAAACGGGACCTTACAGATAACATGAATTAGAAGCAGAATGTCCCAGAGACGGTACAAGCAGTAAGCAAATTCTGATAGGGAGAAGGTGCATGATCAATACAACACAAACACAAACACAAACACAAACAAAAACTCGCAGATATTCTACACAGTATCTATTGTAAGGCCAAAGAGAAATCAGGGGAAATTATTCTAGATATATTTGCATAGATTAATATACGCTATGCAGGAGAAGATTAGCCATTGAGACAAAATAACTACAATCCTAAAGATAGTAAATACTTCTGCAGGAAATATAGGAAGACACACATGGTTGGACAAAGAATTGTTTCCTTGGCTTGGTGACAATTTTGATCAAGCCCCTACGACCACTCGACAATGACATGATAGCCACCTCACTATCAGATTTCAAATTCTGAAAAGCAGATGGCAAAATCCTATTTAGGGACTTGTCACACCACAAACCTATATCAAGACAATTGGATAAAAGATCCATCTAACTCCAAAAGCCAAGGAACATGAATCCCAATGAAATTAGTATGTGTATATCGAGAAGCCATAAATGAGCTCCATGAAAATGAAATAACGAAACCAAAAGGAAACAAGAACAACCATGTTTTCCAACGGGCAATGGGTGCAAAGGTGTTTTCCAATGGACATATCAAATGAACCATAGCTCTAGGAAGAGAGGCGTGGCACCAGGAAATGGCAGGGAAGGCAATGGAAAAGCATATGGCCAATGATTTCCTGCAAGTCACATTATCTGTTCTCAAAATGAGAAAGCCTTCCATTGAGAGTTGCTTTGTTTGCCGTACACTTAATATGTTTTGATTTCATGACCTATTAAATGTAATTTGTGTCAAGTTGGCTAACATACAATATATCCAGTGTGCCCTTGGTTTTGTGATTTCCGTGACTCACCAATTAAACATAGCACCAAGTGCTTATGCCAGCAAGTGCCCTCCTCAGCGCTAGTCACCCATTTTCCCCTCTTCCGTGACCCACCATCATACTGCAGCCGCTGCTAAAACGTTCCTCTCCTTTCTCTGTACCTGTCATGACCTGAGGCCAACTGACTATGGTCCAGAAAAAGCTGTGTTACCTGGCAAAACTGGGCCTCCATCCTCCTGGAAAAGGGAGGTCACGAGTTGGTAATGCAGGGAATCAGGGGCCCTAGAGGGAGTGTGGGTGAAACAGACCATTGGTGTAGTGGCATAAGATTTTCTCCAGTAGGAGAAGTCAAGTGATGTTCTCTGATCCTGTTAGGTGGGTCACCCTTTTGCCACCATTCAGCTCCTCCTTCAGGCTCTCACCTCTGTTACCGGTGCTCCAGGCCCAGGGAACGTGGGGAAGCTTGGGCCACAGGCGTCATGGGACATGCCTCCTCCAGGGTTGTGGGACCAGGGTGACGTGCAGGGATAGCTGTGTGGATGGACAGATGAGCACAGGCTCTCTTAGGGGAGAGTTCCTTTCCAGTAACCCCTCATACCCGAGGACAAGCTCAGCACTGTATCTGCAGCTGAGCTTGGGACGTTTGAAGTTCTGCCCCAGAGCTCTTTTACCCTTTACATGGAGTTGGTCCCAGCATAAGCCTCTTAGCCACTCTGAACTCTCTCAGTCTACCTGGAGGCCTGGCCCCAAGCTGCACGAGGTTCCTTTTTTAGTGCCTCAGGAGTTGAGTGGAGATGGAGGAGTCTTTGGACATTGCAGTCAGAATGCTGGCCATGCTCCACCCACCCTACCCCCATCTGCAGCAGGGAGCACCTGGCCCAGTCCATGTGGGTTTTAGGGAAACTGTAACACTACTATAAGCCCTTCCAAAACTTCTTGGTTGTCAGAGGGCCTTGGGCCTAGGGAGTAATGCTGGTCCCATACATCTGGCTGTCACCACATACATGTCTTACCGACTCCTTGACATGTTAGCTGCAGACCTTCATCAGTGCCCCCACAGGCCTTTCTCTAGCACTTATGTGGCCAAGATGGAAGTGACATGCCAGTGAGGTGCTGGGTTCACAGAAGGTGGTCTACTCTCTGCCTTTCCCACTGCTTACATGCCTTGCCCACAAGAATTTTGGGAAGGATATACATATATTCAGGAGGAGAGGAATGTCTAGACAGTGCTCGTAGTGCTAGCCATGTGACATCAGTGCTAGGCACATGGTCAGTGTATGGGATGGCATGACCCAGTGCAGAATGTGATCTGACCTGCCCAGGATGGACGTGAGGAGAATTTTAAGGATGCATCAGGTAGCATGCAGGAAGGGTAGCCCTGCCATTAACTGCCTAGACGGTCATCAAAGGGCTCTGTTGTTCCGTGAGGACATAAGTGTAGGTGAGCTTTGTCCTGGATGACTCTCCAGAAACAGGGCTGGCAGGGCTGGTTTCCCCTGTCAACCCTCCTGGGGCACAGCCCCTATCACCTGATGTTGTAATTGATGTACCTAATAAAGGGCACTAACATGATGATCCCTTGGGTGTCCCTGTGCCTGGGACCTTGAGTTGCTACCCTGTTCCTTCCACGGGGTCTCCCAGGTACAAAGGAGGGGTTACCTGGCTCCATTTCTGGGAAGGCAGTGGCTGGTTGAGATCAGGTGTGCCAAGTTCTGGCCCTACTCTCCCACCTCTCTCAACCACTAAACCCACCATTGAGGGCAGCTTCTGGGCTCACGACTGAACGTGACACTCTCCATTGCTGGCTAAATGTTTGTATGTCTCTCTGTCACACTGGGCTCCCCATCTCTGATCCATATCGTCCTGGTCAGCATGTCTCAGTCTGCGTGGGTGTTTGGGCACTTCTGCTACCTGATGCTGCAGTGGACGGTCTCATTTTATCAGCTCCAATCTGGAGCGTTTTTCACTCCTGGCCCTCACACGACCCCTGCCATTGAAAGGAAACTCTTCCTTCACAGGAGAATGACACCTTATCCACATGGCATGGTGCATGATTTGAGGAGATCCTGAGGTTCCCTCTTGCCTGGAATCCTTCTGGCCCAATGATGTGGTAGAAGAACACTGCTTTCAGGAAAGGGAGAAGGGTTGTGTACGTGTAGTCCCCAGATAGGGAAGGAACTCCAGAGCCATCATCCCTGATGTGGCTCTTTCTGGTGTTGACTAGCTGCTGCTGTCTGAAGACAATAGGGAGGGAGCCCACATCATCATTGCAATCAATGCCTCACTTCAGGTGTGTTATTGCTCCTCAGGAGAGGTGATGGGTCTTTATGTAGACCTTACGGTGTGTCCCCCACATTACCCCACCAATTCCCACAAAACAATGTTCAAGCTCCATGATGATGAGCCATTTCAGGGCACATGGGGACATTGTTTGATGTGGTCTCCATACTCATGGCACCCAGCTCTGCAGAGGAGGTGTAAAGGAAATGGGAGCAGGGTGATCACAGATCCAGCCAACAAAGGCCTGAGAATCTCCCAAAGAAACTCATAGACACTCGGGACAGAGGGCAAGAGCTGTCTACAAGACAGAGTCAGGTTCCAGAAGGCCAGTTCCCAAAGCCACATGTCTTTCCTGTGCCATGCGACACGCAGGTGGAATGCACACAGATCACGAGGGTGTGGATCCACATGGCAGTGTCACCTTGACCAGGCTGCAGGAAGGAATGGCAAGAATGGTGCCCAAGATCCTCAGCGTCCTGTGTAATCTCCACCTCACACATCTCTGGCTGCGAGGACCTACTCAGCTTCCTTCCCTAGCAAGAACACCAACAGACCACTGTCATGACATGAATGTCCCCTCGGTGTAGGAGTGGATATAGAGAGTATCCTAGAGGTTGTGAACAGATAGAACCCAGGGGCCAATTCCTGCGGACACACACGTGAAACGTATGCACTCGTAGTGAAACCTATGGTGATCCAGTCCGTGGATCTTCAAGGATATGAAAACCCTAAACACAGGTGGGAGTGTATACTTGAAAAAGTGTAGATGTACCCCTTCCCCTCTGCGTATAGATACTGTGGTGCTCAAGACACTCAGGAGGCCAATCAGATTGTGAAAAGGGTGGCTGCCCATTGATAGATGGCAAACAGGATGCCCAGGACACGCAAAGGGCCATCTACAAAGCCACCCAGGGGGCAGTCACTTTTTGGGGTCCAGGGCTCACCTGCAGATCCAACAGGTTCTCCCCAGCTTCCCACTGGCCTGAGAGGCATGGCCATTGGCACCACGTCCACTGTCATCCAAATAATTGGCCCTGCAGGCTAGCCAACGACCTGGGCCTTGCTCAGAACTCTCCCTATATCTAAGCTGCATCTGCACCCTTTTCACCACAAACGCCTCTGCAGCAACAGCACTACAGTGACAGCCACGGCTGTGGCTTCCTGGTTAAAGCTTCTGGGCACGTGCACCACCTGGGACTAGTGTCCCGTGGAGGAGGCTGCAGTGTGTTGACAGCCCTTGGACTCCGGCCTCCACTGCCTGTGTCTGTGGAGGGAGGTGTGTGCTTTCAACCACCTCTAGCCTCTTCTTTCTCTGATGCCACAGTGCCGATTCCAGGGCAGGGCCAAATATCTCACGTGTCTGGCCCTGACAGTGGGTGGATGGTGGGCTACCTTGTGCTGGCCTTCACCCAGGAAGGGTGCAGTTGTGTGACATGAGCCAGCAGGGACACTGGACTCTGATTTTGGCGGGTGATACAGACTGATGATCGGGGCCCAGTATGTCCCAAACTACAAAAGAATGCTAGCCCTGACCTGAGAGGACCTGGGGCTGCAGCTGGAACACATAATAGTGGGGCTGGAGCATTTGGCCTTGTCCTGAAGAAGGTTGGGATGGTGTCAGGGAATTGGCGGGGCCTGGCGATGTGAAGCATGAACAGAGGAAGCACAATGAGGAGAAGGAGCAGGTGCATGAGTAGAAGAGGCACAAAATGTAGGAGAGGAGGAGTAAGAGGAAGAAGAGGTGAAGCAGGAAGCATAGGAGGGCAAAGAGGAGGAGGAAGAAAAGGCAGCAGAGAAGAAGATGTTGGAACAACAAGAGGATGAGGAGGAGCAGGATGATTTCCATGAAGACCGACCAGGAGGAGTACGAGGAGGAGCAAGAGCCAAAGGTCCAGGAGTATTACAGAGAGGAGTTGGAGGAGTTGGTGGATCAGGAAGAAGGGGATCAGGAGCAGCCATAGTTAAAAGGGAAAAAGGAGGTGGAGGTAGAAGATGATGAGGAAGACAAGAAGGACGAGGACAAAGAGGAGGTGGAGGTGGTTCAAGAGTAAAAGAAGATGGAGGTAGAGGAGGATGAGGAGGAGGAGGAGGTATGAGGGGAAAAGAAGGTGGAGCCGTAGGGAGAGGAGAAGGAGGAGTATGAAGAGAAGGAAGAGGAGGATTTGGAAGAGGAGGACCAAGAGAATGAGGAGGGGGAAGAGGACAAAGAGAAGGACAAGGAGGAGCAGGAACAATATGGAGTGTTTCTCACACCAGATCCAGACACAGTCCTTGATTTCTAAAGGAAACTCATCTACATCATGAAAACACTATGTTGGACAGAGGGGCTGTACCACAGATTTAGGGAATCCTTGAATCCTCTGCTAATCTGAAACGCTTCTGTTCCCATGAAGAGGAGTGGGAAGGCTACTTTCCACCAAAGGGATAAGGGATGCAGAAGTTTGGTCCCCAGACAGGGCATGCAGCTCAGAGCTACCATACCTGCCTTGGCTCTGTGTGGTGTGTGTCCTAGCTGCTGCTGTCAGATGTAGATATGGAGGGAGGACACCTGACCATTTCCATCTCATGGAGGGAATCCACGTCCCTGCGATCACTGCCTTACCTTCAGGGGATTATTTCCTCCCAAGAGTGGTGACAGGACTTCTTGAAATCCTTGGGTTGTGTCCCTCAAATGTGGTCAACTAACTTGATCACTCCCTCCCCAGATAATTTTCCAAGACACATGACCTCACACCTTTAGGGGGCACAGGCAGACAGTGATTTGAGTAGGTCCCCATGCCTATTGCAGCCTGCTGACCATGTGAGAGGTAAAGGAAATGGGACCAGGATGAACAATTATACAGCCATGGTGGGACACAGGATCTCCCTGGGAAGACCTCCAAACACGAGGAGATGAAGCGGAGAGCTGCTTCCAGACAAGAGCATGCTCCACGTGGACCAGGGTGCACAGGCACGTGTCTTTCCTGTGCACTCAGCACACATGTGGAATGGGCAGCAGAGCATGAGGGTGTGAGTGTGCTTGGCAGTATCCAGTTGTGCAGCCTGCAGAGAGAAAAGGTAAGAGTGGTGAACATGACAGTCAGTTTCCACATGCGGTGTCCTCTCCTCCTGACACTCCTCTTGCTGCGAGGACCTTCTCAGCTTCCTTCCCTAGCAGTGCCCTGCCAGACTGCTGTCATGACGTGAATGTCCCCTCAGAGTAGGAATGCGTATGCAGACCATCCTAAAGCAGTGTGAACAGATGGAACCCCGGGGCCAAGGACAATGGGAGCACACGTGACATGCACTCTCGGGAGACCTATGAGGATCCGGTATGTGGATACGCCAGATATGGGCTAGCCAACAAAGATGTATCCAGAAAAACCGTGGCTGTACTACTGCAATATGCCTACAGACAGTCATTACGAAGTTATACGGGAGGTCTACCCGTCGTGGGAACGTCCGCTTCACATGGACACTGGGCAAACCGAACTCCTAAGGTACGCAGAAGAGGGACATGAGAAGCCGCCCTGAGACCGGTGCAGGTAGGAGCCAGTGCCTCACCTGAAGATCAAACAGGTCCTCCCTGATGGATACCTGCAGGCCTGAGGGGCGTGGTAGCTGGTGCCACGCCCACTGCCTTCCCCATAATTGGTCCTGCAGGTAGGCAAGAAGCCTGGGCGTGGCTGGAATTCCCTCACCAATGCCACACGCATCCAGATTTCACCTCAAAGGACCATGCTGCATCATCATTCCAGAGAGGAAGCCTGTGTGGCATAATGGGCCCTGATCTGCCTAGACCTTTAGGCTCTAGGAGGAGGCCTTGTGCATAGTCAGTGATTAGCCTCAGGCTCCACTGTCTACTTCTGGTGAGGGAGGGAGGTGCTTTCACCTACCCCCTCTCCCTTCTGAGCCGGGTCTGGTGTGGAAGGGATGTGCTTTCACCTACCCCCTCTCCTTTCATATCAGGGTCTGGTGAGGGAGGGCCACGGTTCCACCTCAGGCCTCTCAGTTGAGAGTCAGGTTGGTGAGGGAGGGCCGTGCTTTCATTCCAGCCTTTCCAATTATAACTTGGTCTGGTGAGGGAGGGCCATGCTTTCACCTCGGGCCACTCCCTTCTTAGCCAGGCCTATTGAGATAGGGCTGAGCTTCATCTCCCACCTCTCCCTCGGTAGCAAGGTCGGGGGAGGGAGGGCCGTGCTTTCACCTCCAGCCTCTCCTTCATAACTGGGTCTGTCAAGGGAGGCCAGTGGTACCACCTATTACCCCTCCTTTCATATCTGCCAGACCTCAGGTCTGGAACCAGGGCCAATGTTGTGTGCATAGTGTATCAGAAACAGAGGGGAGGTCCGGCCACCCTGTGCCACCTTCGAGCTGGAAGGGAACTGTCAAGAGACTGGGGCCCGCCCAGACACTGGGTCTCAATAGACGACGGAGGCATCAAAGACCGAAGGTTTGCAGGCTACAACCGAACAGCCTGTACAGCAAAAAAAAGATCTGACCTGAGATAGAGGTGTCCAGCCCTGGGGAGAAATTGGTGCTGCCAGTGGCGGACATAGTGGCTGTGGACAAGCTGTTGGGCATGGTCGTCGAAAAGACTGAGGTGGCGGCCCCTCAAGTATACATGTATGGTAATGAGAAAGATGATGAGAGGAAGCAGGAAGAGGAGGAGGTAGAGGAAAAAGACCATGAGGACGAGGAGGTCCTACAGGCCATGGAGGAGAAGGAGGAGCAGGAAGATCAGTAGAAGAGCAAAAGTAGGGCAAAGAGCTGGAGGAGGAGGAGAGGGGGCAGGAGGAGCAGGCACAAAAGTTCAGTAGGGGGAGGTGGAGCAGGAGGAGAAGCAGGAGCCAAAATGGAAGGAGGAATGGGGGTAGGAAGAGCAGTTGGTCTAAGAGAAAGAGGGGGAGCCAGAGCACAAGATGTACAAGTGTTGGTGATGCCTTTGTGGCAGTAGAGGTGGTGGCAGGGGACGAGGAAGAGGAAGACGGGGAGGGGGAGAAGGAGGAGGAGCATAAGAAAAGAAGGAAAAGGAGGAGGAAGCAGAGGAAGGAGAAGTGGAAGAGAAGAAAAAGTAGGAGGCGGAGGAGGGGAAGGAGGAGTCAGTGACACAGGAGCAGATGGGAAGGAAATGGAGCTATTGCAGGAAGAACAGGAATAGAAAAGCAGGAGGAGGAGGATTTCTAGCAGGAGAAGTAGAGGTAGAAGAAGGTACAGTAGTTGATGTACCAAGAGGAACAGGAGGGGAGGAACAGGAGCAGATGGAATAGGAAAATGAGGAACAGAAGCATAAAGAGCAGGATTCTTGATGAGTGGAAGGACCGCAGTGGCTGCAATTGAAGAATGAGCAAAAGATCCAGATACAGTCAGGGCTCCGGGCTGGCCTGACCCTGCTGGAGGCTCTAGAGGCCATTCAGATAGAACTACAGTCACTGAATAATCAAGCCAGCCAGGGGTGCGCTGCACTCACACTCCAAATATCCCAGCGGTGACAACATTATCTGGAACAGAGAAGGGCCCTTATCCAGGGCATCCCCGGTTTCTGAACCAAGTCTGTATCCTTCTTCCTAGTCCTGTAGGGATCTCAGGGGGGATTGGCTAGTACAACAGGAAGGTAAGGGAAGTGACATTTTGGGGAGCACAAGGCCTAGAGTGCAGGTCACCCCGTCTCCTGAGGACAGGCATATGCAAACCTCGTGTCATCTAGTGGTCCTGGCTCTTGGGTAAGTGTTTGGGAGGGGAGGGCCAGTGAGCAGAGGGTGGGAGTGCATTATGTCACACGTGGAACTGAAAGACGACTGGGGGTTTGGGGGAGTGGGGCTCCAGGTCAGATGGAGGATTAGTACCAGGACATGTCCACACAGAACAGCCTGGGATGCCCTGGTCCAGGTCCCCCTCAGCTCTCTGGTGCAGGAAAGGGGGTGAGAATGCCTGCCTGGTCAGCCCAAGCCACAGTGTGTGCTCCGTGTACATAGGTGTACTGTCTAGTCATCAGCACAAAGGAATGAGCCTGGGATGTGGTGTGCTGGCATATACAGCCATCTGTGTGTGCCTAACAGAGCCGTGCAGAAACCTGGGTCCCTTTGGGCCTTGAACAGCCTACGCAGAGCCCGCGGATCCTGGGAGAGCACAGGTGACAGTAGTGCTGGGCTGCAGTCCTAAAGTGGTCTCAGGCTCTAGCTCTTTCACGCCCAGCACTCGAAGTCTCCTTGACATCCGGCAGTTGGTGAAACACCCTCAGATGTCTGCCATGATTAGTAAGCAAGATGAGGACATGCTTCCCTACCTGACCAATTTGAAGGCCTGGCCAGGTAGATAGAGGCCACATGCGTGCGTGCGATGGTGGGAGGGCCATGATTGGAGATGAGATGTGTTCCTGAAATCAGGAGGTGTGAGGTCTGCCTCAGGAGGGGTGAGGTCTCCCAGGTCCAGATATCACATTTCTGACCCACTAAACCATGGCAGGTGGAGAAACACAAGTTTCCCAGGGATTGCTGGGAGATCATGTTGTTCTTTGACAAGAATACCTACTTCCAGAATAAAGTTATTGCTAAGGAGTATAACCTTCCTGTTTCTGCTCAGTGGCCACTGTATGTGTGGGCAGCAGCTGGGGGAGGGATGACCTTGAATCCTTCTCCAACATCTTGTCGCATACACATCTTTCTCTAGGATACAGGGTTTCTCATTGCAGTCTCATCCAGAGGTACCCAAATTACCATCCAGAGGCTTACAGACGCAGGCATGACAACAGCAGCCTTGTTAACTTCTTCAACTGGTTGTGTGACCACCACTTTGTCGGCTCTTGCAGGATAGCAGAGGTAGGATTCTATGACAAGGAAGGGAGATTATTTTGGTATGTTCCCCAGCGTCTTGGGCTATGCTGGGATATGCTCAGATCATGTGAGCCCGGCTTTGTTTCCCCTGCCAGATAATGCTGGAGGATCTGTGGCCCAATCCCCTGCACTATATCAGTAGGAAATAGACACCAGGATAGGATACTTAGAGGGAGACAGTAGAGGAGCCCAGGAGGTGGGCGCATCTCCCATTGGGGTCCATGGAACAATTGCTTTCCTCATGGAGAAACTAAGGCTGGGAGTAGCTCAGGGACAGTGCCAAAAATTCAAAAGGGCATCAGCTTGAGTCAGGTAGTGTGAAGATGTGAAGTGTCAAAGAGGCTTTGCCTCTTTGCGGAGGCTAATGTTGGGTAGTCTGGCAAGGCTGTATGAATGAGCAAACAATCACATCCATAGTTGGCTGCTACACCTGAAGGAAGTGACTTTCTATGACCAAGAACCCCACCCTCAAACCTCCTACCACTGTTCTACATTTAGGAGGGACTTTTGTGCCACTGTCACCCTTGTCATGGCTTACCACACCATCCCATCACATTCCTGATTTGAAACACTCAGGAAACCTTAAATATGACAGGGAAGACACTCAAGTGTCGTGTGTGTGTGTGTGTGTGTGTGTGTGTGTGTGTGTGTGTGTTATTGTGTGTCTGTGTTTGTGTGTGTGTGTGTGTGTGTGTGTCTATGTCCCAGGTAGCTGCCAGGTCTCGGGAACACTATGAAGGACTATATGTGCTCCCTAATGGCATCATTTACCACATAGCCGAGGCTGTGGGCTCCAGAGTCCTGTCCCTTGATAGGAGGCCTTCAGCAATTTAGGAGCATTCTGGCTTCTATCTCTTTGGCCAACATGTCTGTCCCTGGCATCTTGGGGGCAACGTCTTGTACCTTGTGTACAGAAGGATCCCTCTGTGTGTGTGTTCCTCCCCTTCCCTGAACATATGCTGAGGTGTCCCTGTCTTCCCTTTGCTCCTCCTATGCTGACATGTCAGTGACGGTACAGCCCAGATGGTCTTCAGTGGGCACAGGTGTCCCTGTGTCTGTTCCCTGTGTCTGTTCCTGCACACCTGTGCATTCTTTCAACAGCTACTGTTTTTGCCTGATCTGAATGTTTGTAAGATCGTTGTCTGAGACTGCCTGTGTCAGAATTGGAACTTTCTTCCATTTGTGGATCAAATTCCTGGTCCTATGTAATGGGGATGGGGTTTGGTGATTTCCCTACGTGTTTTGTGAGTCTGAAGTCCATCACTACATGAATCATGAGCAACAGAACAACCAGACATAAAAAGTAAGTCAGTGGGGACTTGGACCTCAGCTGGCAGGTGGGAGGCATTAAGTCATGCATCTTTCATCACTCTTTCTACATTCTACTTTTTTGTATCCATGGGGCTGATAGGTCAGTGTCTGGACACAGCATACTTTTTTGTAAATTTAAAAATCCATTGTGCCAAAGATATTTCCCTTTTGTTAGTCAGCATTTTCAGCCAGGACAG
This sequence comes from Cryptoprocta ferox, assembly GCA_028646485.1. Classification (NCBI taxonomy): domain Eukaryota; kingdom Metazoa; phylum Chordata; class Mammalia; order Carnivora; family Eupleridae; genus Cryptoprocta; species Cryptoprocta ferox. The sequence goes on along the minus strand of JAQQST010000022.1, from coordinate 2,128,384 downwards.
AATAGTTTCTGTGTGCCTCATATGTATTTTGCTTCCTAACTTTTCTATTACTTCCTACATTGGTATCTGAATCATGTTTTGAGAAACTTGCTGACACCTTTGACACATCTATATTGAGCTCCACTTTTGCTATCCTAGCTGGCCATAACTGCAGTAAACAATATAAACTCTGGGATGTGCCTTTATATGTAATGGCAAAGAGACCACAAAAGCAACTGTTATACTTGTGCTCGAGGAAGGGCACAGGGACCAACAGTTTCATTTTCCTGTGGATGGGATACAGACTCTGCAGGATTGAGATTCATAATGGCACTAGATCTGTCAAGGTTGCCTGGGGAAATGAGTCCTGCAAGATCTTGTCATTGCTTTTTCACACACTACAGAGGGTAGAAAGAAAGGTCATTCACTCTTCCTTCATAGGGACAGACAAGGAATACTCATTCTATCTTGCAGGATTCGGGGAACACTCAACTACAGTGTGGAATCTGGGCTGACCTGTTTGCACAGCCTTCAAGCCCCTGGTGAGCAGAGCCCCACCCATTCTATCTTGCACCTCCCATGGGCAGAATTTTAGTGGTCCTGTTTGAAGAAGAGCCTACTTAAACTGTGACCATCCTCATGGAGTAGAGTTTGTGAATTAGCACAATTGGCCATTCCATTCATTTTGACATCCTATCAAACTGACAAAGAGAGTGACATCCACCACAGAAACCGGGCAGAAAGACAGAGAATTTATTTTTATCCCCACGTGTACATGGATGCAACAGGAGTCCATGAGGCAAAGGGTTTCTCAAATGAATTTAAGAGGAGGAATCAGATAGTTGCTGAATTTCAGTCATGACATTTCTGGTGGATTACCCTTGAGAAGAACATAGGCTGGACTAAAAACTACTACTAAAATCAGCAATGGTTTGTCAGTTTCACTGGGGCTGTACATCAAGGAGTAGCCATTCATTTCTGTCCTTCCACTAGAACGGCATGGGGCATGGAAGAACAGGATAGCCTTAGATATGTTGGCAGAGAAAGAGGGAGTCTTATGTGTTCTGTCAGGAAACCAATTGTGTAAATTTCACCCCAACAAGACTGCCCCACTTGGCATCATCAGCAAAGCTTTAAAGGGACTACCAACTCTAGCCAATGAACTAGCATAAAATTCACTGATCAGCGACCCACATAGTGATGATAATGTAATCCAAACTTCACACATACAGAAACATCCAGAATAATGTTTGAGCACATAACTGGGCACGGTGGCCCACCCAAGTCGGCACATAAAATTAACCATCACGATTATATTCCTCAGATAAATCTATGTTTTCCACAAAGGAACATATCTGTCCATTTACGTATTGAATAACATTCCAATCTGTGAGTACCCACAGTTTGTTTATCTCTTCTACTGTGGACGGAGACCTGGAATAATTCTGATTTGTGGCTATCTGGAGTGATGCCGCTCAGGCACATATGTGTAAGTATTTGCATGAAGAAGTGTTTCACTTCTCTTGGGTAAATATTTATGAGTGGGGATTGCTTGGTCATAGGAAAAGTGTACAGTTAACAATGCAATAACTGTCAAGTTTTGCTTTCTGTTTTTTTCTTATTACCCTGGGTTTATATTTTAAATTTCCACAAGTAATCTAGGAAAGTGGTAGCTCATATCTATTCTCAACGATTTCTTGGTACTTCAGAGGCATTCTCATTCTAGTGGTGTCTAAAAGTGTCTCACTGTGGTTTTGAATTGCATTTCCCTGATAGCTAATGATGGTAAACCTATTTTTATGTGTTGAACAGCACTTGTATATCTTCTTTTGTAACATGTTGTGTTTTTAATTCCAAAACTTATGTATATTTTTAATACGTTAATAACTCTCGTCAAGTTCTCAGTATTCTTTACGTGTTGTGAATTCACGCTGTTTTACAAGGGTGTACATATTCCAAATATTTTCTCCCACACCGTGGCCTGACTTTTTATATTTTCTGGCAGTTTTCCTTAGAAGAGCATAAGTTTTCAATTTGGATGTCATTCTATTTTCCTGTATATTTCTGTACAGTTTGGGTTGCCTGCTACCTTTCCTAACCATTGGTCAGAATATGTTTTCCTATAGAAGCCTTTAATTTTTCCTTTTGCATTGAGGTCTGTGAGTTTATTCTTTTTATATTGCATGAGGAGGGACTGATATTTTTGTATTTTCCATTTGGGGAGACAATTGTCCTAACACTATTTTTTATAAAGCTCTACATTCCCCCATTAAATTGCCTGTTCACTTTTGATGAAAATCAATTAGGAAATATAAGTGGAACATTGACTGTTGTCTCTGTTCTTTCCCCTGGATCCATATGTGCATTAGCACATCAACACAACCCAATGGTGGTTCCTGCAAATTTCATTGTGAATCCTGAATTAATGCAATGCAGGGTCTACAACTTTGAACCATTTCACAAAATTGTCTTGATATTATCTTCATTTTACCTCTAGTTGTCAATGCATTAAGTTGTAGTTTGATGATTTTAAAAGTAAGTCAGTGGAAATACATATGAATAGGCAGAAACATAGCACCTTGTCTCAGGGACCTGCATAATTCTCCCTTTAAATTTATTTTCTTACACATAGTGACTCTGTGAGGGGCCCTTGTTGGTGTTGTCCAATAAGCATCTGATTTCAGCACAAGTCATGACCTTACAGTTCATGAGGTTGAGCTCCACTTCGGGCTGTGCTGACAGCACAGAGCCAAGAGCCTGCTTTGGATTCTGTGTCTTCTGTCTCAGCCCCTCCCCCACTCAGGTTCGGTCTCTCTCTCCAAAATGAATAAACATTAAGAAAGAAAACATCCTGAGTCTTTCAATAGTCTCCATGCATGTGCTCTCTGTGTGATGGCATGTACAATTTTTCTGAACGTTGAACTACTGTCACATTACCTCACTTCTCATCCTCATCCACAGCGAATCTCTGCATCGTGACTCTATTCTTTGACCCATATTCTGCTCTCAAAACAATCTTCTCAGTGCTTAACCAATTGTGTTTCATTAAATCCAGGCTCCTGCTGCCAACCCTGATGTTATTAATCATAAGGACAGCAACTGACATCTGATCTTGTCAGAGCTTAGGATCAGAATAATCACCTTACATCATGTACAAATGTCACTGCACATTTTGACGGCCTCCTGACTGTGTCAGCGGAAATTCAATTTCCTGTCTGCTCTCTCTGGAAGTTTCCTTCTGTCTTCATGATTCCTAACAGATGTCAGCTCTGTTGTATCTTGCCCTCTCTTCAAGCATAACTTTGTCATAGTACATCATGATGGATGGTTTGACTTCATCTCCAATTATTTATTTTTAGCATAGTGGCTGAAAGAACAAAAAGGAGTGTTGAATTTGGATGCCCATTTGTGAAGGACAGAGATAGTATGTTATCTATGAGGATGAGATGAGCCACAGGGATTGCAATTGAAGAGCAGAAGAAATAGAGGAAGAAGAGGAGCTTTGCTCTGGAAGGAATGACAATGGAGTTAAGATTAATGGAGCAGGAATTCAGAGAAACAAGCCTCAGCAGCATACTGTGATTCCCAGCAAACTCCCCACTCTCCACAGCCTTTTTAATTAGCCTTAGTCCTGTTATTTGTTATCACAGTCATTTCAATGACCCTGAGTTTGAAAGCTTATGTCAGTACCTCAGATACCCTTCCTAAAACTACAGAGGTCACAACTGCCATTTCATTCTGCAACTCATTAAGAGCCTCTCCTTATGATCACGACCTTAAAAAATATAGAAGGAACTACAAAACTTCCTTCTTCTCGATGACCTTGTGTTCCCCTTACCATGAGAGAAAAAAAAAAAAAAAAACACCACAGCGACTCCCTGACTTACTGCAGCCACCCCCAACAAGGGTCTGAATTCACAGTAACTAGGCTTTGGCACTGACTAAGGCAATGACCTGCAGAATGCTCTTGTAAAAGCTGTAAAGTGTTTCCAAAGACAGTAGCTATGTCTGCCCTCTGTGAGCTCACAGGCCACACAGAAGGGGATCCAAGCCCTTTTCCAAAACATCCTCCTCAGCACAACTATCTAATCTTCTCAATAAACCCTAAATTTTAGAATAAAGAGAGGCCATGGAAATCATAAAATTAATTTTTTACAGGTGTAAACATTAGAAAGAGAGAGAAGTTAAATGGTGTAAGACTACATACAAACCTAGTCTAAAAGCATGTTTTCTGTTTCTGTCTTACTAAACCAATATCTACGATAAATATTCCACACTCTCGCCTCTCCTTGATCCTTGGTGGCATACTGCCTCAAGGATGGAAGTAGTATTTCTGGAGACAAGAAGGACAACGTTACTTTTCATTCACTAAAAAGCATGCAGTAGGCAGTACTTTCTGAGAGTTGATGCAGAACAACGCTTCAATGCAGTCCAATGCTCTGGGGTTAACACTACCTATATCAGCTGACTGATGATATACTAAGACATCCAAATGCCTCCAAAAGTAGAAAGAAATACTTCCCTACTACAAGAAAGAACTGAAGTCAGTGTCTTCAAGTATAAAACTAGAAACCTGCTTCAATTTTCTACGAAAATATTTTCAATAGAAAATTAATCATCCATTACCTTCCATTTCAGGTTACTGCACATACTTAGAAGAACAAACTCTCAATATTCAAAAACAGGATCCATAATGATCTCAGGGGGTTGAAAATTAATTATATGGAACAGGAAAATTAATACTGTCTCAGCAGTCCCATCACTTCTTCCCAGGCACCTGGTATCGACAAAGTAGCAAAATGCATGCTGATTCTTTGGACACCATGTTGTTGTGGTTCCTCCTAATCATATAATACCTCCTAACAACAAAAATAGCCTGTGTGTGCTTCTGTGTTCTATACTCGGTGACAGAGGACAATGAAGTTCAGTTTTCAGCACTTACCTTGCCAGGCTGTCTCAGCTGATCTCCATTATCTTCCTTGTAGATATATTACGTGGGGTATCACAGCCACCTCCAAGGCAAAGTAATGGTCACTATTTTTGTGATACAGTCTTAAAGCTACAGACATTGAGGCATGACTCATTCCTGATCATTACAAAACATACAATTGTTGAATAAATACATGTTTTGGCCAAAGAAGGATAGCCACATATGTATTAAATGTTTGCACCTTGAAGGGAAAGGTGGGCCATGGTTTCATTAACCATTTACTGTTGTTGAAGGACAAAATCAACAACAAATGAACTTAGCAGATGGAATGAGAAATGGATGCAATTTCCTGTGGGATTCCAGAGTCCTAGCTCTTAATCTCTCTCCTCAAATTCTAATCAAAAATATGATCTGCCCTAATGCAAGACAAACTTAAAGCCAGACACCATTAACAGTATTGATAAGATGTTGAGACAATTCACCTCTTTAAAACACAAGGTGACATACCACAATGCTATTTTCTAAAATCATAAGGCAGTTTATGGGGCAGCATATTATTGACTTGTGCTAAAGCTGGAAATGTGTGGATTCTGATTTTAAACAATTAGTGTGTTAGGACCATTTGCAATCTTTTATGGGTCTATTAGAAGCCACTGGTGTAGAGGCCATCACCCTCTAGCTTTACTTGTATTAATACTGGCAGTTCCAAAAATCTCAAAGAGCTGGTTGGAAAATGAAATTGTTCAGTCAACTATCGCCCAGGTGGTAATAATTTTAGTTCAGGTGAGTACTCTGTGATCAGGCCTGGGTTTTGTTTACAGAGAATAGCATAATTGCCATCAGAACTCCTGTAATAAAAAGACTTTGCATCCATGCACCATTTTCAAACAAAGCTGTCAACTATAAATGGGTAAGACTGTCCTTATCAACAAGAAACCACCTAAATGGAAATGACATTTTCAAAAGAACAATGCATTCAGCTGTCCATTGGTATTAGAAGACAGCATGGGATTATAATGAGAGGCACCAGGGCACTTCCCAATTTCCACACCGGTTATCTGCTCCTCACAGTTAATTGCTTTTCAACATGTCTGTCTTTCCTTTGTGGCTGTTACTTCCAATACACAAAATAATATGCTTATGTCTCTGTTACTTAATTTTCTTTCATCCACTGTACTCCTTACTATGAAAAACTTGGATTTATAGTTCACTAACGTCTTTCTTCAACCTTTCATGTTTTGAGATCTGAAAAATTTCCCAGGTCTTACACTGATTGCTTTGGTAAATTGGAATACCCTATCTAATATTCTCTATATTTTGCTATCAATGTTAAAGAGTCATTTAGATGCTCACCATGGAAAATATTTATGTGAGCATAATTTTCTTCATATCTTCCCAAATTGGATCTCCCACTTCTGCCATTTTCTCTATTCTTACCTTAATCATACTTAGAGTTTTCTTTGCTGAACATGATCACATCATCATTTCTTTTTACCAAAGGCCACTCAAAGTGGTTCCAACACAACGTGGGATTAGTGCAGCAATATGTAAATATCATAAATTTTCGACTGTTTCATACATCCGTGAACAGAGCTGAATTCAACACCTGAGTCCCTTTTCTAATATCAAATCAAAAATATTATGAATTCTGTGATCTAGCTCTTCTTTATGCCTGATGCCCTACTGCCCTTGTTGGTCTTGTTACTGGGTACTGTTCATAGGGATGCCCATTTCTACTCCAGTAACTGCATCTGGGGTGAATTTGTACCTGAGATGTAGGCTATGGCTGTGAAGCAAGATAGTCATGACAGCGGCTGGTCTCCCTTAGAGATAAAAGTGAGGACATTCACTTCTGTGCATATGTGATAGTGCCATTGGTGTTATTAATAATCTTTGAGCACATGTTAAGAGGCATGCCCTTTCACTTACCCATTGATTCCACAAACACCCGTTGAGTTCTACCCACAATAATCATAGGATTAGGCATTGAAACTCGTAACTGATTAAAAGCAGGCTAGAAAATCAATCCCACCACTCTTCAGTGTTACAAAGGGAAAGATACTTGTCAACTAAAATGTGACAGGATAATTGCACATGAAGATAAGTATATGAGGATATAAACAGATGTACATTATAAACAGGGGTTATTATCTTCTTTAAATGATAAGATGGAGAATATGTCAGGCATTGCATGATGTACTTTCAGTCTCACGATTCCACCTGATTAATGTTATTATTTTAGGATGATACCAAATAAATGGGTACAGCTGCATTGCACTAACCTCTTTTTTAAGAAATTTTCCACATGATTTCGCCCAAAAATAATAAAATATTTAAAACTCAGGTGGTGCGCTTGATTTAATCTGAGGTCCATAATGTGCTGAGTCATGTACAGAGAATGACACCGATGGTGGTCTCCTGAGCCTATTGCTGTAGAATATAATGAGAAGAAGCCTCTCTGTCGACGTAATGTTTGAACACGGTATGAATAGAAGAAAAGAAACAGTGACATCTAGCACAGCAAGCAGTGCTCCCTAGTGTAAAGGCCCTGAGGGGACGGAAAATGAGACCTGTGTTAGCTGGTGTTGAACGAAAAACAGAGAATATGGTAATTAAGTTTTGAGAGATAGACAGATGTCAGCTTATGTAGCTCATCTACTTGAAGATTTCCCTGAATAACTGGAAGAATCACAACCAGAGCAGATGAGCAGCCTTAGTGGGGGCGCTGCTAGGACTCAGTCAGCTATCACTCGCTTATGTCCCTCCATGGATATCTGATTCCTTGGGAAATAATAAGACAGTCGTTCACTATTATGTTGAATAAGTGTATAAGACTGTACAAAACAGAGGAAAGGATGGTTTTGAGAACAAGTTGCGGACTCCATGACCAACAGAAGGAAAATAGTAAGAAAACCATGTGAGAAACTTTATTTGCAAATAGTACTTCCTAGGTGATCTCGTCATGTTGTTAAATAAGTCTGAATATCAGGGATCTGTCAAGGTACTGTCAACACAGCATTGACATTCCAAGAGGAAAAAGAAACATGGGAAAATATTTATTTGATACATTTCCATAAACTATCACATGTAGGTTAAGCAATCTTTTGATTAAAGAAAGAAACATGGGTCTTAAAAATGTAGAAGTCAATACTCATCTCTTTAATGCCTTCTTGAGTAACGTATTTAATACTGCTTTTGGGGCTTTGCCTTAAATTTCTATAGATGACAAGCATGTCTTAAAAATGGGTCCCCCCAGGGTCAATGTTACTAAATGGATGACATTCTTATTACCCATGTTATTATCAAGTACTGCAAATTGATAATGCAAATGGAAAAGGATACACATTTGTTTATCATCAATTCAGAGTCTCAAAACCCTTTCCTATCATTCCTTATGACTTCTATCATGAAGTGGATGGATGCCATTCAATGGAAGAATGAAGCTAATTTTTCACAGTCAATCTCAAAAATAGACATCTAAAACTGTTGAAAATATTAGGGACAGTTAGAACCAGAAATCATACCTGAAAATCTAGGGTTGGGAATACACTGTGATGAATTTTACCCAGAAGACTTGGAGCCACACACAGATTTTCATAATCATGCATCTGTGCTAACAGGTACTTATTTCGTGTATCATCAAATTCAAAAACATATCATGCAACTATAAAAGTAATTCAATATCTCCAGGAATGGAGGTTTTATAAGTATGTTCATGGATACCACAGCAGTATCCTCATAATATTAAAAATATTTAATACAAATAACGACTTTTTAAATTTTTGTTTTTTTGAAAGCCAAATTTTTACGTGATGAAGTGTTAGTTATCAAAGAACGCTATTTTGAATTATCTTTATTTGTGGTGAACACATGTAATATTTCATCATTATGTCTTCTTGTATAACTATACAAAGTTTTAGGATTTTAGAATCAAATTGCCTTGTTATATTGAAATATTGTATTACTTTTCTTTTTTTTTGAGTAATAATTATATATTAATGGAGCAGATAATCATATCTCTTTAGTAATTCTCTACTGTGCTTACAACCCTACCGAGGTCCACATTTAGTCATATTACAAACAAACCAAGAAATGATTCATGTTTCCTTTAGCTCGTTTGACACTGCGGTGGAAAAATGAGTAAAGTTTACAATGTCTGGGAGACTGGTATGGTAATTTCAGCTAAGAACAAGGACTTTAGATGTCTAGAGTGTGGGTCTGGAATCTGCTACATATCACTGGTTGTCACTGGACATTAAGGAAACTTCTTCAAAATTGGACATGTAGGCAGTTTCCTTATTTGGAAACTGGGGGTAATAACGTCTATTTTCAGAACTAATTTTATCTTAAGACCATAGTTTTGGGAAGGAGAAATGAGCACTGTGGATATCCAACATTGGAGTTGGTGTGACTTTCTGATATGCGGACATATCTTGACGGAAAGCCTGGTTCAGAGTTTCTGAAGGGTTATGTTTTGATCAAGGAGGCTGAGTATTGACGTAAGACTATCCTGTGACTCTCGTTACGTTACCTTCACAGACACTACTGTTGGTACTGGTATTTATATTCCTGCTTGTTTATAGGTGGATATTGAGATCCTAGTTTGCTTTTTGCTTCTGGGAATGGCAAATGTTTCTTCCAGCTGGCTAAAATCGATATGTACTTCATCTTTGAACCTCTTGGGGAAGGAGAGACCGATGGTGTTAGAATGCACTTTCATTGAAGTGGCTGTTTTTGTACAACATTCGTTCATCTGGGACTCGCACATTGCCTTTAATCTCTGTGACTTTTTCTTTTCTATTGTTCGGGAAGAGCATTAGGGAATCTCCGTGGTTATCAAGGACAGGACATTCAACAAATGTTCTTGTTCTAGAGGGCAGCATGTCAGTGCACCATATTCCAAAGGAATAGTCGTTGTTGATCCAACTTAATTTCTGTCCTGTGTAACTTACATGGATATTTCCATTTACATTTACCCACTGGGGCATATGGTGTCAGTCATGATTTCACACAATAGAAAAATCTCTGGAGTTGAGTTTTGTGATTAGCAAAACATAAGAAAAATGTCTAAAGCCCTTTATCTCTAGTTAGCATTTATAATAAAAGAAATTTGTCTTTGGGAGAATAAAGAGAGAATTTAAAAATATATGTATGTGTATTTAAGCGTGAATATAGGTATATATTATTATGTATGTTCTTTTTCTCTGATAAATCAGTTAAGGACATTCCCCAGCTATCCTCTGTCATTTGCTCCTCACCATGCCACATCTGTCTCTAAAGAGTCATAGTTTTATAATACTTTGAAACCTAAGAAAACTCTTGCTAGTGTTCTTCCTCATGAATTAATATTAATGTCTAATAAGGAATTTTAAGGTAAGCAAGATGAAAATTTTCTTTCGATTAAGTGAAATTACAGTTTCTACTATAAAATTTAATGCATTCTTCTCTCTCTTTTTTTTTTAAACTTTATACTTTATTGTCAGGTTGGTTTCCATATAACACCCAGTGCTCTGCCCCACAAGTGACCTCCACCAAAACCATCATCCCCCATTATCTATCCCCTTCCCCTTCCCCCCTCAGTTTGTTTTCAGTATTCAAGAGTCTCTCGTGTTTTGTCTCCCTCCCTCTCCCTAACTCTTATTCCTCCTTTCCCTCCCCATGGTCCTCTGTTGGGTTTCTCCTCTTAGACCTATGAGTGCAAACATATGGTATCTGTCCTTCTCCGCCTGACTTATTTCGCTTAGCATGACACCCTTGAGGTCCATCCACTTTGCTACAAATGGCCAGATTTCATTCTTTCTCATTGCCATGTAGTATTCCATTGTATAGATGAACCACATCTTCCTAATCCATTCATCAGTTGATGGACATTTAGGCTCTTTCCATGATTTGGCTATTG
>JAQQST010000022.1:2075453-2117076 GCA_028646485.1 Cryptoprocta ferox | reverse complement strand
TATATATATATATATATATATATATATATATATATATATATATATATATATATATATATATATATATATATATATATATATATATATATATATTTAGACTGTCATCAATATAAGGGAAGCCCAAAAGTAGGAAATGTGTATTTCAAACATTTGAACACTTTATTTGCCCCTGCGCCAAGATCAACAAATTTACTAACATCAATCACTATTTTTATGGCTTATTTCCTGTTTGGAATTGCAATATTACACAGTGTCAACTTCTCCTTCTGACTTTGATTTCAGTTTTCCGTCTTAGTTTTTCGAAACGTACTTTGATGTAGGCATCAATTGTTTCCGTTATAAATAGAGGGACTTATAGCGTCTCTAATAAAACAACTTCAACCGAAGCACTGTCATTGTAAGTATCTTGCAGCCATGACACCTTTGCCTTAACTCAGAACATAGCCCCCAACTTTCCCATGTCTTTACGGTTAACTGTTGCTTCATGTATCCGGTGCAGAAAAAGAGAGGGCCATTAAATGGTCAGGAAGGACATGCTCATTTAGGGAAGTAAGTAAAGCCTGTAGACAGAAATGGTCCCTGCTAGACAATAGGGATTAATATGTCCATCAGCTTTCCGATAATCTTCAGTCTTGGATGGCTAATGCAATACATCTCTTTAGATGGAACAAACGCATTAAAAGAGATTGCTGCTGGAGCCATTACAACTTCCAAACTCTCCCTTAAATTACATGATAAGACTTTTTTGTTTCTCACAGCAATCAATTCAGAGTACTTTTGGAGTCTTTTATTTCATGGTAATGTTCTGTACTAAAAATGTTTCAAATTTGACTGGCTTGTTTCTTACAGTGTTCTAGACCTTAAAAAATAAGTGTCTCTGGTATCAAAGCTTTGTTTCTAAGAGCAGATCCCTGGAGGCCAACAGGTTGTGGAGGCCATTAGTGCTATAGCAGCTCAATAGAGCGAGACCCAGCATCTTTATGATACCCTCTCCTTACTTCAGAATCTATTTTCTGCTCATTTTTCTGGCATCCCCTCTCTGTTCAGAGCAAAGAGATGGTGGACGACATGGTAGAGAGAAGGTTGACAGAAGGTGGATGAGTTTTACCAGCCTCCTCTCTGCGACCACAAAAAAACAAGAGTTAGTTCATTTCCCAGCGTTCATCTGTTCTTCTTAGGACTGGAATCAAGTTTCTCAACCATTCCTAATTAAAATCTATAGAGACAGTTCCACAGGTATGAGGAAAAGAACCATTGCATCGTTTTAACTAAATACTAAGGATCTACCACGAGCCAGGAATGAAGCTATCTGCTAGCATACATAGATGACGTGTGGAACATTTCTCAAGTCTAGGGATCTGTGAAAGCCTTATTTTTCTGGTTCTCAGCAAAGTGAGATGTTCTTTCCATGAACATCCAATGGTAGTAAATGCAAGACAATGAATGATTCATGTTCATGCATTAGGGTGTAGGAGGAAAATGGGAATGTTACCTGGTGGATTTGAGATGTAGTTTTAAGCACAAAGCAAGAGTATAGGGTACAAGACTAAATCAGTAACCTCATGATCCAAAATTTGTGTCCAATTCCCTTATTAAAATACACAACCACACAATCAGCAATTTCATATACAGATGTCAACTCTCTGTTAAACACTCTGAGTCTCTGATGAATGTCACCATTAGTGTGTTTTATTCAATATTTTAAAGTGATATATAAATCTCAGAATAAGCTAAGAAACTTATCATGTTATTAGACTCTTACAGATGAATGCTGATGCCCCCAAGAATTCACACGTTGAACCCCTTAACATCACCCTGATGTGAGGGTGTCAAAAGGTGTTCCGTTTGGGAGGTGATGAAGCCCTTAGGGCAGAGTCCTCAAGTTAGCATTAGTGCAGACACCTTGGTCTTGGATTATGAGTCACAGGACCATCAGGATTAATGTTTTGTTGTTTTAAGCCAACCAGCTGCCATTCTGTTTTGTCAGCTTCCTACACTATGGATAGTCTAGGCTTGGTTGGGTACTCCCTAAGAAGACAGGTAAAAAGCATTAGGTCTTGCTCTGGAGGTTTTTGTTGCTGTGGTGGTGGTTGCTCATATTCTCTCAGTCAAGTGTTTTAAAAGCGAATGTATGTGATTTCACATATAATCATATGAAGGTGAAGCATCTGTGAATTTGCACTAACCTTTGAGCCTAAGGAGAGAGGAGCTACTAGTTCAGTGAAATGACTGTGAAGGCTGGAGAAATGCTCCACAGATGCATGATTGAGATAACAGCGTGTTAATCCCTCAGTGTGCCTTGATTTAAATAGTAAATGGTGTATGTCTTTCAGAAAAAATAATAGGAAGCCATTAGGAATGTTGAAAGCATATTTTCAATATATTTTATTTTGTATCTTAATTGGACACTTCTCTTTGAGATAGAATCATTCATCATTCATTTACTCAACATATATTAAGCACCAGTTATGCACTGTTTCAATGCCTGGATATATCATAAAAGAAAGTACAAATCAAGATAAGGAAGATGATAAATGTCAAATGTGGTAGTAAGTGTAATCTGTTGTGCACCAAAGGTTAATCGAAAATGGTGAAATATGTTAGGGAGGTTAATATCCTCTGGTAGGAATGGCTTTTGAAGACAATGAGATTTGAGATTTGAGCCCGTTTCTTAAAGCAATGACTTTCCAACTGGATATCCTGCGAGATAGTCAGGTGGCAAAGGACAGTTAACACATACAGCATATGAGTTATTCAAACATATCTATGACATGCAAAGTCTCATGAGAACCACATTGGAAATATATAGACACCACAACAGTACAAAACTAAATTTTCAGAAATATTGGTTCGATTAGGGTAATAGACGTGAGAGTTGAATGTAAAGTTATGTCCACCAAATGGGATGCAGTAATTTTCATCTTCCACTCCACTCAGGTTCTATGCCTGTAAGAGTAATCAGTGTATTGGTACCACATGTGAACAATAATTATTCTCCTTCATTTTTTTCTTCAGATGGTATACCATAGACATGGTTAGTATTAAGACAGTTGATTAGTCTAGTCATAGAAACGTGGAAACGAATCTCGTTCAGTAGTTTTGCTTCCTGTATAAGGACAGACTTGTCCTTATTACCTCTCTATTGGAGAAGACTGGCATTATTCATACAGTTCCTGGCCAGGCTGTAATATTACAGAAAAGGAACAATTATTGTGGACGATAATGATTATTTTATGAAATTGCATTTTGATGAAGCATATATACCAAGAGAGGAATGGCTTCCAACGGTGTATATCTGTGCAAACCATGAAGAACAAGGAAGCAGCATCCAGCTAACGGTTTCAGAATGGCATTAGGATAGGGAAGGATGGCCCCCTAGTGGAAGCAAGCATGGGATGGTGGGGGCACAAAGAAGGCAAGCACAGTCTTCTTCAGTTGTTTTTAAGGATCTCACTCTTAATACCGGCACAGGTTTGACTGTAGGGTTCAAAACATTGAGCCCACATCGGTCTTTGCCCTGGCAGTGCAGATCATGCTTGGAATTAGTCTCTCTCTCTCCCTTTCTGGCTCTCTCCCTAGTTCCCATCTCAAATTTAATATCTGTACCTCAGAAAACCATAAAGCTATTGCTTCAGTCTTGGAGGAGGGAAGAGAGCAGAGATTCCAGATTATGTTTAAAGGCAACTTTATACCAGGGTATAGAAGTCAGGAAATTTGCTTGATTTCTCATCCAAATCAATGAATGCCATGAAAGTTGTCAGCAGGAGATAATAATGTTTTAAAAGAATCTGACTTTGGGACACATGTACTTAATGTAGATGAGGATAGTTTTGAAAAGAGTCAGGGATTCCCAATGGGGGAAAAAGTGCTGTGGTTCAAACACATGTGGAAGTGGATGAAATGGAGAAATGGACTTGAGAGCTTCTGTGGGAGAAATAAATCAGTAGAGCTTTCATACATATGGGAAACAAGGGAAAAATTAGCAACATGAGATGACTGTAAGGTTCTAGCCTATGGAGAAGGAGAAAGGATCATGCTCTTGTTCCAGGAATCCTTGTATCTGAGGGCAGTGGTGCTGAACAACTGGATTCTACGGCCTTCTGACCTTTCCATGGTTTAATACATAGGGGACCTGGTTAGATTATGCAGCTGTTCCTACAAAATCTCAGGAACACACTCAGATCAATTGCACGAGCCATAATATGAAAGTTCATCAGCCAAGTATCAGCTATGATTGCAGACAATGGATGGGACTTGCTGGAATCACCCCATGCCTGCCACACCAAGCATCCGAGTAAGCTATGTACCATCCCTCCGACAACTAGCCTTAAACTCTCCGCGGGGAACAACTTCCTTGGAGACAAAGTGAGACTTAAAAGAAATCTAGGACCTGGAAATCTGTGGAAGTTTGAATGGAATCAACCTGCACTTCTTTGTAAGCACATGTCTAAATCAACTGGAAATCATGCTCTCGGTTTTCTCTTCATTATGAGATTCTTGGCGCAGTGATCTCTGAGTTTTTATTAGAAAAAAAATGACAGAAAACATGTAAAGTTCCATTAGTTTTCCGTTGACATACGACACATGTGAATTCAAGGGACTGGCTAAGCTTTGGTGAGTGCAGAGGACTGCAGAAAGCCAAACAAACTGACACTGCTCAGGCAGGGTCTTGGGAAGACAGAAGACATCAGGTCTCTCTTGTGAAATGGGACTTATTCTGTCGGTATAAAACAGCTCTGAACACAAAGTCTTTTCCCTTTCTCATTATGAAGAATGTGTTGGGATATTATAGATACCCCATATATCTTGATAGACAGCCTGCATACTAACTGTATCCTGAAAAAACATCAGGAAAATCACACGATTCAGCAACATGACTTAATTCTGATAAACATATCACGGTGATAAGCTCCTTTCCACCTCCAAGGTCGATTGAGCACAACCAGGAATCACAGAGACATCATCCCAGGCAGTGTGACAGAGACTGCACCCCCAGAGCATGATTGATACAGTGCTCCCACACAAGATGAAAAGGCATCTTTCCCAGGTAGTATGTCAAAGAGCCCACTCTCAGGGAGGATAAGGTAGTGAATACCTCCTGGGAGGAGGGCCATGAATGTGTTTCCCGCAAGATGATACAAACTGCGCTCCCTGGGAGGATGATGGAGACTTTGCTCCAAGACAGGATGACTGAAAAAGTGGGCAAAGGCGGAATGAGCCAAGACTCTCTCTATGGCCGGCTGACAGAGATCATTACTTAGACAGTATAACTGAGATGGCTCTCCCTGAGATGGCAAGGGAGACTGTGCATCCTGTCTGCATGACCAAGAAGGCACACGCAGGTAGGATGACAGAAACTGCATTACCAGATAGGATGACGGATAGTATGTCCCAGGAAGGATGGGGGAGTGGGCACACCAGACAGGATGACAGACATCCAGGGCCCTGCTAGGCAGAATGATGCAAATAGTACTCTCAGACAGGATGAGGGAGATCATGGCCCCAGGCATGAGATGGGGGAGGAGCTCACAGCTATGAGGAAGGTCATGCTCCCAGGAAGGGTGAATGAGGTAGACAAGTCTCTTCCAGGACGGATGAGAGAAATGACACTACCAGGCAGGATGAGGGAGAGGATGCTCCAAGGCTGGATGAACCAAAAAGGGATCCCAGAATGGATGACAGAAATTGTTCTCCCAAAATGGACGACTACCACTGAGCTCTATGGCAGGATGACTGAGTCTGTCCTCCCAGGCAGTATCCAAGAGAATACCCTTCCAGCAGGATGTGGTATATTGTGTTCCAGACAGGGTTAGGAGAGGGCAATCCTAGGCAGGATGACAGACATAGTCATGCTTGGCATGAAGTTGGAGATCACGTTCCCATTCTAGATGACAGACATCGTATTCCGAGGAAGAAGGAGACTGCTCCAAGGTAAGATGACTGGGATTGCACTGCCAGGCAGGATTACACAGGTGATGCTCACGTGGAGGAAGATGAAGATGATGCTCTGAGGCAGGAAGGCAGAGAAAGTGCTCTCAGGCACAGTGACAGATCCCGCTTCCATCAAGGTGACGACCATAGTGCTCCCAGGTAGGATGATGGACATCACAGTTACAGGTAAGGTGGGGTAGGTGGCCTCCCAGGCAACATGATGGACATCACTCCCCCAAGCATATTATAAGACATTGAGCTCCCAGGTAGGATGATAGCGATCCGACTCTGAGGCAGGAAGATGGACATGGCACTTGAAGGCAGGATGAGGGAGATCATGCTCCCAGGAAGGATGGTGTAGATTGTGCTCTCAAGCAGAATATTGGAGCAGGTACTCCTAGAGAACCTGAGGGATATTGGCTCCCAGAAATGTTGCCTGGGAACATCATCTCGGTCACTGTGCCTTGGAGTTTTGTCTTGGTCATCCTGCTGGGAGTTCCATATCCGTTCTCTTGCCTAAGAGTGCTGTCTGCGTCATTCTGCCTTGAATCTCACCTCAATCATACTGCCTGGGAAAACCATCTTTATCGTCATGTCTTGGTGCACAGTCTCAATTATGCTGAGTAGGAGCTTGATATCTGGATCCTGCCAGGGATAGTAATCTTCCTTTCCCATCTGGGAAGTGCCATGTCTGTCATCCTCCCTCAGAGCCCAATCTCTGTCATCTTCTGGAAGCAGAGTCCCCACCATGCTACAAGGGGGAAGGATCTGTGTCATCATGTCTGGGAGATCGATCTCCATCCACCTGTCTGGTAATGTGTCTTGTATCTAGCTGCCTGAGAGTGTCTTCTTTTCGTCTTCCCTGGGAGGGATGAGCCTATAACCCTGTATCTGAGATCTGCCTCAATAATTTTTCCTCAGGATGTGTTCTTGAGCATCCTACCTTGGAATGTAGTTTCTCTCTTCCTGCTTGAAACCTCACCTCCGTCTCTGAACTGGGAACACTGATTGACCATCATGGGTTGGAGCGTAGCTGAATCATCCATCCAGAGAATACAATCTCAGTCTTCCTATTTGGAGCATCCCCTCTGTCCTCCTGGCTAGGAGTGCAGTTTCTGTAATTCTTCCTGGGAGCATGGTGTCCTTCTTCCTGCCTTGGATTACTGTGCCCTTCATCTCACTTGGGAACAGGATGATTTTAATTCTGCTTGGGAACTAAGTATTCATCATACTGCTTTGGTATACCACCTCCACCATTTGCCTGGGAAAGTGCCCTCAGCACAGTGTCAGTCATCCTGCATGGGAGTGTGATCTCCACCATCTTGCATGGGGGCATGGTCTCTATCATCCTTTCTGCTAGCATGGTCTCTGTCATCTTGCATGGAAACCTTAGCTCTTTGATCCTGCCTGGGACTGGATTCCCTCTTCTTGCCTCAGAGTGCCGTTTTTCTAATATCAACTATGAACCTATCTCCATCATGCTGAAGGTGAGTTCTGTCTTGGTCGACAGGCCTTAGAACACCATCTGGGTCATCCTGCCTGAGCATGTGGTCTCTATCATCCTTCCTGGGAGTGAGACATGCTTCCTCTCACCTGGGAGCAATATGTCCTTCATTAGGACTGGGAATGTGATCACCTTCATCCTGCCTGAAGGAGCTGTCTCCCTCATCCTACCTGAGAGCATTATCTCCGTCATCCTCCCTGGGAGCAGTATATCTGTGATCCTGCCTGGAAGCACCATTTCCTCCACCCTGCCTGTGAGCATAGTCGACTTCATCCTGCTTCAGAAAGCTGTATGTGTCATCTTGACTGAGAGCACAATCTCAGTCATCCTTTGAGGAACAAGCTCTTTGTCATCTTGTCTAGCAGTGCCTTCTTGGTCGATCTAGCTGGAAGCACAGTCTCGGTCATCCTGCCTGGGTGTGTGGTGTCCATCCTCCTGCCAGGTAGGGTGATTTCTGTCCTCCTTCCTGGGATCCCAACGCTGGTCATCATGCCTGGGAGTACAATCAAGATCATCCTTCCAGGTAGGGTT
Organism: Cryptoprocta ferox; assembly: GCA_028646485.1. Lineage (NCBI taxonomy): Eukaryota > Metazoa > Chordata > Mammalia > Carnivora > Eupleridae > Cryptoprocta > Cryptoprocta ferox. Next base: position 2,109,110 of record JAQQST010000022.1, on the reverse strand, counting down.
GTCGCTGTCATCCTTCCTGGGAAGCTGCTATGCTTTGTCCTGCCTGAGAGCACCATCTTCTTCATAATGCCTGGGAGTGTGTGTTTCCTTCATCCTGCAAGGGGAGCGTAATCTCCATCTACCCTGAGAAAGCTGTGCATGTCATTCTCCCTGGGTGTGCTGTGTTCTCCCTCTGTCTAGGAGCAAACCCTCCTTCATCCTGCCTGGGAGTGATGTCTCCTACATGCTGCTTTCGAGCGTCTTCTGTCATTCCCACTATAACTGCGAGCTATGTCATCCTTCCTGGAAGCCTTGTCTCTGGCATCCATTGTGGGAAGGCAACTTCTATTGTGGTGCTTGGGAACACGTCCTATGTCCTCCTTCCTGTGAGCCTGATATATGTCATCCTGCCTGGATACATAATGCCCACCTTCCTGCCTAAGGGCATGATCTATGTCATCCAGCCTAGGAGTGTCGTGTCTGTCATTCTTGCTGGGAGCACATAACACCTCATCCTGTCTGTCAGTGTGTTTTTTGTCATTCTACCTATGATCGCAGTCACTATCCTTCTGCCTAGGAGCACTCTGTTCGGAATCCATCCTGGGAGCATGATCCCTATATCCACCTAGGAGCCCATGTTTTGTCTGCTATGTTCCTGATCATACCTGGGTTTATGTTCTCCCACATCCTGCCTGGGAGTGCAGTGTCATTGATCCATCTGGGAGCTCCATCTCTATAGTTTTCCTTTAGAGCGTCGCTTCTCTCATTGTTCCTTGGGGTGTTTTCCCTCATTCTGCCTATGATCATGAGCTGCTTCATCCTACCTGTAGCAACCTCCCTGTTATCCAGCCTGGGAGCATGATCTTCAGCCCCCCGGGGAACCCAAATCCACGTGTGTAGGGGTGAGATCTTCACCCCACCTGGGAACACAGACTCCATCCTGCTTCTTGGCAGCACATTTTTTATGCTCATTGAAACACAGTCTGAGTCATCCTTCCTGCGAGCCCAATCTGCTTTATGTTACTGGGGAGCACGGTCCCCATTATCTCCTGTGGAGCACAGCCCATCATCTTGCTAAGGAGCATGAAATATGTCATCGTACCTGGGAGAGCTGCCTCTGACATCCAACCAGGGTGCACTTACTTACTACTTCGTTCTCTCTAGGATTACTCTCTCCATCGTCCTGATTCAGAACACCATGTCTAATCTTCCTGCCTAGAAGCATGATTTTTTGACCCTGCCTGGAACCTGGGAGTCTGTCATTCTGCCTGGAAGCACCCTATATGCCTTTCTGCTTGGGAGAACCATCCCAATCATCCACCCATGAGTGTAGTCTATGTTATCCTACCTGGGACCAAGGTCTTTCTCTTGCTTTCTTGTAGCGCAATATTGGTCTTCTTCCTTGGCGGTGCACTCTCTGTTATCCTCTCTGGGATTACCACCTCCAACATCCCCATTGATAGCTTGATACCCATCATTCTGTCTGAGATATGATTTATGACATTCTGCCTGGGCGTGCATTCTCTCACATGCTGCGTCGGAAAGCCTTGATCATCATTCTTTCTGAGAGCATGGTCTCCAACAACATGCCTTGGAGCACCAACTTCTTCACCTGCCTTCAGGCGCAATCTCCTTCTTCGTGACTGGGGACACGATAACCTTCTTTCTAACTGTAGCACAATCTCCTTCACCCTACATGAGGACATGTTTGTCGTCGTCCAGCGAAGCTTAGGGTGTTAGGACCATTGGCAATCTGTTATGTGTCTATTAGAAGGCACTGGTGTAGAAGCCATCACCCTCTAGATTTGCTTGGATTATTACTGGCAGTTTCAAAAATCTCAAAATTCTGGTAGGAAAATGAAAATTTTCAGTCAATTATCGCCCAGCTGGTAAGAATTTTACTTCAGGTGAGTACTCTTTGGACAGGCCAGGGTTTTGTTTACAAAGAATAGCATAATTCCCATCAGAACTCGTGTGTTAAAAAGGCTGTGCATTCACTGTCCATTTACAAACAAAGCTGTCAAGTATAAATGCTTACGACTGTCCTTCTCAACAAGAAATCACCTCAATGGAAATAACATTTTCAAAACAATGCATTCAGGTGTCCACTCGTATTGGAAGACAGCATGGGTTTGTAATGAGAACCACCAGGTTTCTTCCCAATTTCCACACCGGCTATCTGCTCCTCACAAGGCATTGCTTTTCACCATGTCTGTCTTTCCTTTGAGGCTGTTACTTCCAGTACACTAAATAATACGCTTATGTCTCCATTTCTTTATTTTCTTTCACCCACCCTTCCCCTTATTATGAAAAATTAGGATTTATATTTCACTAAACTTCTTTCTGCATCTTTTCAAGTTTTGAGATATCCAAAATTTCTCAGATCTTATACTGTTTGCCTTGGTAAATTGGAATACTCTATCTAAAATTCTCTATATTTTGCTCTCAACGTTAAGGACTCATTTAGATGCTCATTATGGAAAATATTTATGTTTACATTATGTTCTGCATATCTTCCCAATTTTGATCTCCACTTCTGCCATGTTCTCTATTCTTACATTAACAATACATAGAGGTTTTGTTTTTGTTTTTTTTGCTAACATGTCACATCATCTTTTTTTTTTTTTTTGTTACCAAACGCCATTCAAAGTGGTTCCAATAAAACATGGGTTTAGTGCAACGATATGTAAAGACCATAAATTTTTGACTCATTCAGTCATCACTCAACAGAGATGAATCCAACACATGAGTCACTTTTCAAATCTCAAATCAAGAAAAAAAATTATGGGTTCTGTGATCTAGTTTTTCTTTGTGCCTTAGGCCCCACTGCCCTGGCTGGTCTTCTTGTCTTCTTACAGGGTCCTGTTCGATGGTTGCCCATTTCTACTCTATTATCTGCATCTGGGGTGAATTTGTACATGAGATGTAGGCTATGCTTGCGATGCAAGATAGTCATGACAGCAGCTGGTGTCCCTTAGTGAGAAATGTGAGGATATTTCATTGCTGTTCTTATGGGATAGTGCCGGTGGTGTTGCTAATAATCCTTGAGCACATATTAAGGTGGCATACCCTTTCACTTACCCATTGTTTCCACAAATACTGGTTGAGTTCTACCCACAATAGTCATAGGATTAGGCACTGAAACTATGTAACTGATTAAAAGCAGGCTAGGAAATGAATTCCACCACTCTTCAGTGTTACAAAGGGACAGATGCTTGTCAAATAAAATATGACAAGATAATTGCAGATGACGATAAGTATATGAGGAAATAACCAGAAGTACATTATGAACAGGGGTTATCATTGTTTTTTTTTTTTTTTTAATGATAAGAGGGAGACTATGTCAGGTATTGCAAGATATACCTTCAGTCTCATCATTCCACCTGATCAATGTTATCATTTTAGGATGATACAAAAAAATGGGTATAGCTGCATTGCACTAAGCTTTTATTTAAGAAACTTCTCCACATGATCTCTCTCAAAAATAATAAAATATTTAAAACTCAGGTGGTGGGCTTCATTTAATCTTAAGGCCATTATGTGCTGAATCACATACAGAGAATAACATCGATTTTGGTCTGGTGAGACTATTGCTGTATAATATAATGAGAAGAAGCCTCTCTCTCAACGTAATATTTAAACACAGGATGAAAGGAAGAAAAGGAGCAGTGACATCTAGCACAGCAAACATTGCTCCCAAGTGCAAAGGCCATGAGGGGACGGAAAATGAGACTGTGTTGACTGGAGTTGAACAAGAAACGGAGTCGATGATAATTACGTTTTGAGAGGTAGACAGATGTCAGCTTATGTATCTCATCTACTTGAAGATTTCCCTGAATAACTGGAAGAATCACAACCAGAGCAGATGAGCAGCCTTAGTAGGGGCACTGCTAGGACCCAGTCATCAATCACACCCTTCTGTCCCTGCATGGAATTCTGATTCCTTCGGAAATAATAAGACAGTTGTTCTCTATGTATGTTGAATAAGTGTGTAAGACTGCACAAAACGGAGGAGAGGATGGTTTCCAGCACAAGGTGGGGACTCCTTGAGCAACAGAAGGAAGGTAGTAAGAGAGACATGTGAGAAACTTTATTTGCAATTGGCAGTTCCTAGGTGATCACGTCATGCTGTTAAATGGAACTGAATATCAGAGATCTGTCAAGGTACTGTGGACGAGCATTGAGATTCCAAGAAGAAAAGAAATGTGTGGAAATATTTATTTGATGTATTTGCAAAAACTATCATGTCTAGCTTAAGCAAACTTTTGTTTAAAAAAAGAAACATGGGTCTTAAAAATGTAGACATTAATGCCTTGTTGAAAAACTTATTTAATACTTATTTTGGGGCTTTGCCATAAATTTCTAGAGATGACAAGCCTGTCTTTAAAATGGGTCCTTCCAGGGTCAATGTTACTAAATGGATGATATTTTCATTATACATGTTATTATCTGACTCTGAGAATTGATAATGCAAATGGATAATAATACACATTTGAAAAGAGTAAACTCAGAGTCTCAAAACCACTTCCTCTCATTCCTTCTGACTTCTAGCAGGAAGTGGATAGATGCCTTTTGATGAACAAATGAAACTAATATTCCACTGTCAATCTCAATAAGAAACATCTAAAAGAGTCGAATATATTGGAGACTGTTAGAACTAGAAATTATACTGGATAATCTAGTGTTGGGAATTCACTGTGATATATTTAACCAGAAGACATAGGAGCCACATGCAGATATAGATAATCATGCATCTGTGCTAACAGGGACTTATTTCGTGTATCAACAAATCCGAAACATATCATGGATCTATAAAAGTAATTGAATATCTTCAGGAATGGAGGTTTTATAAGTATGTTCAAGGGTACCATAGGAGTATACTCATAATATTAAAAATATTTAATGCAAATATTCTTTTAATTTTTTGACTTTTGCAAGACAAATTTTTAGGTGATGAAGTGTTAGTTATCAATGAATGCTATTTTGAATTATCTTTATTTGTGTTAAACACATGGAATGTTTTCATCATTGTGTCTTCTTGTATAAGTATATGCATTTTTAGGACATTAGAATCAAATTTCCTTTTTATTTTTAAATACTGTATTACATTTCTATATTATATTTGATGATTAAGTATATGAAATGCAAGGTTTAATTCTCTAATGTTCAGATATATATGGCTAAAATTTCCTGTTAAAATTAATGAATTGTGTTTATTTATTTATGTCTATACAACTTCTCGCTTCATTAATCTCATAGTATTGGATCTTTCTGTTGGAATCACATAACTATTCCAATAAAAAGCCTTTTAGCAAGACAGCCATAGAATTTAATGTGCACCACAGTGCCAAGCTTTCACACATATGTGCATCAGCTGAGGTTCAGAAGACATATCCGATAAGACTCCTCTGAGGGTGTTTCTGCCCCTTTCCAATTAGCCTATTCTCCTCCTGGAATCAGCAAGCTAGTCACAAAGTTTCTTCCCAAGGTCATGCAACAGATGCAAGAGAACACGTTAGTGTGTTTCTACCATGGCTATCCATTCTCACCCCCTTCCCTTGTCCCCTTTCTCATCCCTCCAGTCTCCTTTGTCTTTCTCTGTATCTCTCTTCTCAACAGATATAATGCCAATATACTATTCTTCTGCAAAGCTGACAAATTTAAATAAGTGTTCAAGTACCATTTCTAAAACCTTTGTCAAAGGTTTACTGAAGGAACACTTAAACATACGACATTTTAGTGACAATAGTTTGGGCTCCACAACTCTCACTTGAAAAATCCTTGCTTACATGACTCTTACTTCATAGCAGTGAATGAGATATCAAGTGCTCTGGGTGGAGCTGCCCATCCAGGTCATGTATCTGGGCACAACCTAACTCACCCATATGATAGATTTGTTGTCTCTCTTTTTATTTTGTCTCTGGTGTATACTCACTCTAGTCTACTTCAATGCCAAGTTTCTCTATTTCAATTTTATGTCATACTCCAAAAACTTATCTGGTATTACACAGACTTGTTATCTTCCTGGGCTCCTTCTCCAGAGCATTAATTTTTATGAGACCTGCTCATTAGTCAAGCATATATAAAAACACTTTTCCAGTTCAATATTATGTCTTAAGATTCTATAAGGTATGAAACATGATTTGTTTTCAAACACTGTATTAGATAGTTTATGCACTGCAAGATATGGCTATATATATTTATATATGTATGTAATATATGTATTCAAGGTATTTATAGAGAAATAGTTTTATAATTATATTTAGATTCATAGTTTTATTGAAAGTCACATAGAATTAGTGTCCTGTCCTCAACTGGCTGGAACTCAATCTCTTTTATCTTGCTTAGGACCTCCGGCTCTGCTTTCCTGCATGGGAGTACAGCCTCTGTTTTGCGATCTGGGAGCTCCTTCTCTGTCCCCTAACCTTGAAGTGCCATTTCCATCACCCTTTTTTGATGTGCGACTTCTACCATCCTGGCTCAGAGTGAAGTTTTGTCATCCTGCCTCCAAATATATTGTCATTTATCCAGCCTCAAAGCCCTACTTCATCATCCTGCTAGCGAGCACAGTCTTCCATTATCCTCTTAAGGAGCATAATGTCAGTCTTCCTGACTGGAGAGCATGATCCAAATTCTCATTCAGGCCAATGAGCATCATCTCCGTTATTCTGCCGGGGAGCCTAATGATTCTACTCCTGCCTGGGAGCATGATCTTGTCACCTGTCTAGGTCCACCGTCTGCATGATCCTGCAAGGCACTGCAGCTTCTTACATCCTGAGTGGGGGGAGGTATAACTAAACCTGCCTGTGAAACACAGAGACAGACCTATGAGGGGGGAGTGTGTGTGTGTGTGTGTGTGTGTGTGTGTGTGTGTCTGTATGTGTGTGTGTCTATGTCTGTGTGTGTTAGGGTCTGTGGAGGTAGCTTATTACCCATCTGGAGTGTGCCTGTGCTTCCTACGCTCTGGCAAATGGTGGCGGCAGGCTTATATTAAAAGCCATAGGTGTGTGTCCAAAAAAGTATCTTTTCATTGAACAACTTGAAAATATGCTCAGGCTGCGAGTGTTTGAGATGGGTGTGAGGCCTCTGAGTCACCCCAGTATTGCAAAAAAAAGAAGTTTATACCCAAATTTGCACTGAGGGAATGTGCTTTGTGCTATTCTAACTGTTGTACAGTGGTCACACTTACTTCCTGCCCCACATAATATTTGATTAACCTTGAAACCCATTTTTGGCTCAGTTGAAGACATGTCAGCTGTGAAAACCCAAACTCCCCCTCCAGCTCAAACACCACACATGTCAAAGGCTGTGCTTTTAAGCCAGGAGTCCACCCAATCCACGACCCAGGAGCCTTTCTTCCTACTCTCTCCAAGGCAGCCATTACCCTGATGCTCCCACTCCACCTGGAGGTCCTCTGCACTTCCCAGGCAATCCCTGGGAGAAGGAAGGATACTGCCTGGGCTCAGAAACCAGAGATGAACTTGATGATGGCCCTTCTCTGATTCAGTTGTAATCCCCATTTCTGAATAATCCTACACTTCAGCTGCCAAAAGACCCTTGTATATCATTCATTCAGAGAGCAGAGCTCTCCCTGAAGCAGCTCCAGTGCTGTCAGGGGACCCTTGGCTGTGGCAGGATGCAGCACTGGCTCGTCGGGCTGCCACTCCTGTGGCTGCTGGGCCATGTCCCCCATCTCTCCATTCATTGCAACACTTATGATCTTCCTGCTACATCTCCAAGTGATGATGCTTCCCCTCCTCCAAATCCTCTGTGGCACACTTCTCTCCTTCGCACTCCTCTTCTCCATGCACCACTTCTTTGCCAGAATGGGTTTCCTGAATGGTTGTGTGCTGCTACCCCTACATGAAGGGGTGCATCATTCAGCTATCTTCATATTCCTGAATCCTTCAGGTCACTGAAGATCTCACTGAAGATCTTTGATCAGTTTCCCCATGAACCAGTCCCTTCCCTCTACTCTTGATGAGATCTTTTTCATTCCAAACCTTCCCAAACTGTGCACCAATCCAATGAAAAACTTGGAATCCGTATAGATGATCCCTTCTTCTTCTACTAGCCACTTTAAAGCCAGATTAGAGCCAATATTTACAAATGTGGACTGACTGTTAGGCAATCTCCCTTTTTTGCATACTGACAGCTTTTCCCCATTGAGAAGAGTATACACATTAAGCCTTGAATCAGTGATCATATGGGAGGAATATTTCTGAAAATGACCCTAAGCTCACAAGGATAGGCACTGACTCAAATCTAGTCTAACACAGCCTGAAAATCAATGATGGTTAAACAATTGTGGCCTAATCCCCCAGATTGTTTGGCTTTTCTGCACTCAGAAAGCACTGGTTGGCATCTGGAGTCCAGATGAAATCACATTTCTCCAGAATTATGGCCTCATATGTTAGAGTTAATTTTTTAAGCCTATTCCCCCCGTCAATTATTTAGAATACCTTTGAGATTATGAGGTTTCCTGACTATAGGTTTTCCCCAAAATGCCCTTTCTGCTCTCAGCTTCCTGCTGAGATGTCGCTGCTACACCTTGCTACATTCTGTCCACCACCAAATATACAATCTATTAGCTTGGACATGTACAAACTGGTTGTATTTTTCCACTTCCATTTGTGCAAGCATTACAAGAGTAGGCCCCTGCCGCACACCCACCATGTCTACTCTCACTAATAAGTGGAAAGCCGTCTTTAGAGACGGAGGTGCCTAAATCACATCTGTGGTTAACGTATGCTTTAATCTCTTTGACAGTGCACTTGAGAGAGTCTGGGATCCCCCTCCAGTATTCTCAGATATGCTGTGTTCCTCCAAGCATAAAAAAGAATCCACAATCTACAGTAGCCTAATATACCTAAATTTTCCTACAGATCCCTCTTTAGGGGCTGTGGTAGCAAATTATTCCAGCTATTCATTCAGAGTTGATCTTTCAGTTGCCTTCAGATATTAGATGCACTTCATAATGTCCTTCCCATTCCACTACGTGCAACATGCTTCAAAACACACTGAGCCTTTTTGTCCTAGGAAGTTAAGCAAATCATTCATGGGCTTGGAAACTTTGGCTACATCTTCCCCTGAAATCATGCATTAATTCCAGGATTTCACTAATGTAACAGGGGCCTCAGGAAAGGACCTTCATAGGATTCTCCCATTAAGGGGCAAAGAGATCTCTTTTCTCTACGTTTAGGGAAAGGCCCACATATATGTTTCCAATTCACTATACTAAACCATTGATGATTATAAGGAATTACTTGAGGAGGGTACAGGCATTAGTGACCACAGTGTATCAGATCAGAAATATGTGGGTTGTTGCATATAAGTCTTGCTCCATCCAGTACAACCCTCTGGATTTGTCTCGGGAGTACTGGAGTATTGAATGAGAATATAACGAGGTACAGCAAACATGCCATGATAAGAACCAAAATCACTGGCTGAAGTCATTTATTATTCTCCTCTATTGGAATAGGAGGCTGCTACAGCAACCCATTTCACCTTGTGAAGAACATTTTGTTGGGGGGGGGGTTTGAAGTCTGCTCTGTTTCCCTCCTTAACCTTGATTCTGAGTGTGCCTTACCTTCTGCTTCCTCTGTGAGGAAAGCTATTATAAGTCTAATTTGGCCGCTCCATAACCCTATCTTCAAGTCCAAATTCATAACGGGATCCTGCTCATGAGGTTGACTTCCACCTGAAACTCGAAAAGGATAGACATATCTGCTTCCGTAATCTCAGTTTTCACGGTCATGACTGTTTCTAATATAGGTATCTAAAATACATCTCTTTTTATCCGTGAAAAAAAAAAAAACATTTTCCTGCAGGAGATCCAACCTCTGTGGCGTAAACCTATGGGAGGAATGGGCTGCTCCAACGTTGACCAAGAAATGATTGTATCTTCTCCGATGGGTCCCATTTTTAAATGCACCAGGGTTTCCTAGTCTAGTAAAGGGGAGTGTATATAAATGGTTAAATAGTATTGATGTTTAAAAAGAAGGAAGTATTGATATATCTCCCTGTGTTGAGGAAGCTAGAAGTCTGATGTTCTAAATAACTGAGGGAAAGAGGCTGTTGTACATGGAATGTATTGCCCACTACCAAGTTGGAGAGGGTCATACTGCAGTGAAATTTATGGGGACAACATGGATGTCAGTGACCAGTGGCTGGAGACATGGAAAAATGGGGAGTTCCTTTCAATGCTACAATTTTTAGTACGTGATGGAAAAGCCATTGGTTTCTTTATTTTTCGTTTTTTTTAATTAACATTATACATTATTGTCAGGTTCTTTCCATATAACACCCAGTGCTTTTCCCCACTAGTGTCCTCCACCATTACCATCACCCCCTTTGCCCTTTCCCCCTCCCCTCTCTGCCCCCAGTTTGTTTTCAGTATTCAAGATTCTCTCATGCTTTTTATCCCTACGTCTCCCTAACTCTTTTTCCTCCTGGTCCTTCTTCATGGCCCAATGTGTCCCAACCTACAAAAGAATGCCAGGTCTGACCTGAGAGGAAGTGGTGATGTTGGTGGATGACAAAATAGTGGGTTTGGAGCTGTTCCCCCTTGTCTTTGAGGAGGTTGGGGCTGTGGCAGGGAACCAGAGGGCCTGGGGATGCGGAGCATGAACAAAAGAAGCGCGAGGAGGAGGAGTTGCGGAGCAGAAGGGTCAGAAAATAGAACTGGAGGAGGTTAGGAGTTGCAAGAGGAAGAAACGAGGAGGAGGAAGCTTGGGAGGGGGAAGAGGAAGAGGAAGCAGAGGAGGCAGCAGAGAAGGTTTTGCTACACCAGGAGGATGAGCAGGAGCAGGACTTCCATTAAGACCAGGTAGGAGTCTGAAGTGGAGCACGAGCCAAAGCAGCAGCACTTTTATAGGGAGGCAGAGGAGGAGTTGATGGAGCAGGAAGAAGAGGATGAGGAGCAGCAGGAGATACAAGGGGAACAGGAGGTGGAGGTAGAGGACGATGTGGAAGATGAGGAGGAGGAGGAGGATGAAGAGGACGTGGAGGAGGGACAAGGGAAGAGGAGTTGGAGGAAGAGGAGGAAGAGTAAAATAAGGAGGTATGAGGGGAAAAGGACATGGAGGACAAGGACCAGGAGGAGGAGGAGGAGGAGAAGTTGGAAGAGGAGAACCACGAAAAAGAAGAGGAGGAGGAAGAAGAGGAGCAGATGGAACAGGAGAATGAGGAACAGAAGCAGAAAGGGCAAGAGGCCCTGTGGGGGGAGGAAGCACAGGGGCTGCAGGTGACCTAAGAGAAAAGGAGCCTGTTTGAATCCAGAATCTGTCCTTGACTGACCCGCCTGAGGCGCTAGAGGCATTCCTGATAGGGCCTCAGCCCTGGTGGAATGATCGAGAGGGTTCATTCCCAGCTAAATCTCTGGTTATGCCAGAGGCAGCAGTGTCACCTGGAACAGACAGGAGCCCTTATCCAGGGCATCACCGGCTCAGGTCCAAGTCTATATCTGACAGGATTGTTCTGGAGGAAACATGGGGTGCTGGATTAGTGCAAGAGGAAGTGAATGGAAGTGACATTTCAAGGAAGACAAGACAGTGAGCATTCAAATCCTTTGTCAAGATATGTGTAAATGTGATCCCATCCTAGGATCCTGGCTCCATAATAGGTGTGGGAGGGCAATGACGAGGTGGTACAAGGAGTACTTTATGTCACGCGTGGCACTGAAACTCTACAGACTGTGGCAGTGGAGTTCCAGGTCAGAATGTCAAGTTCCACCAGGGCTTCCAACACAAAATATCCATAGAAGGCATGGGTCTGAGTTCCCATCAGCAAATAGCTGCAGGGTGGGGAGACAATGGACTCGGTCTAGTCCTCGAACTCAAGATGGACCCGGAAATGGTGGAAGCTGGACATGCATGGCCTCCTGTGTGTGTCCAGCAGACATGCAGAAACCTGAGCCGCCATGAGCCTTGAGCAGCCTTTGCGGAGTGCGGGACCTCCTGGAGGTGCCAGGCTGTCAGCAGTGCCAGGCTGCTGTTCATGCTGGTTCTGTGGTCCTTGCACATTCATGCCAAACAACCAAAGACTCCGTGACATCCAGAAGACTGAGAATCATCTTCAGATGTCTTCAATGTTCAGATATCAATTGACAATTGCTTCATTCTGTGTCCCATGTATGCGATTAGGGGGACACTGAGGCCTCTGTGTGTGGAACGGTGTTTGTTGAGGGGGCTTAGCAAGAGATGAGATGTATTTCTGAAATCGGGAGGGGACCGGCCTCCTGGTGCAAGGTTTCACCTTCTGTTCCACCATATGCCAGTGGCTGGAGGAACCATAGCTTCCCAGCCATGGCTGCAAGATCCAGGGGTTCACGGGCCAGAACTATTACTCCTGGACTGACGCCCTTGCTAAGCAGTATGTCCTTAGGCTTTCTGGCAAGCAGTCACTGCTTACATGGGCAGCAGCTGTGGAAGATTTGTGTTTGATCCGTTCTCCATCACTTGTCACATAGTCATCTCCCTGAAGAATTTAGGGTATCTCCTTCCAGTCCCATTCAGTGATACCTGAATCATGAACAGGAGACCTAAGGACACAGGCACCACAACTTCAGCTTCAACTCCTTCAGCTGGTTTCCAGATGTGAGCTTTGCCTGCTCCAGCAGGATTGCTGAGGTTGGGCGGTGCAACATGCACCGGAGGTGACCTTGCTGTGTTATCCAGCTAATTCGGAGAAGATCTGATGCCTGACTTGTTTCCCATGTCATATTAATATAGACGATCAGTGACCCAAACGCTGCACTATTTCAAGATGATGAGGACCTAAGGGGAGGGGACTGAGAAGGAGATGGGTGAGAAACCCAGGCTGTGGGCACTGAACTGTAACCTGCAGGGCCCTGCACAGTTGCTTTGCACATGGAGAAAATGAGAATCAGAGGAGCCCAAGGGGGTGACACCAGATCTGGAGGGCTTCAGCCTGACACAGGGAGTCTGCAGAAGTGCAGAGTCAGAGAGGTTCTGTCCCCATGGGGAGGCTATATGAGGGCTGTGGGCCAAGCATCATGAATGAGCAAACAGAAACAACCATGCTGGCTGCTACATCTGTGAGAATTGTCATTACATGACAACAAACCCATACCCAGGGCAGCGAGCACCCACTTCCATTTTGGCTGGCATGTTGTGGCACCTATCCCTCTGGCCACGGCAGACTACACTGTCCCTCACATTTCTGTTTGGAAACACTCCAGCACCCTTTATTATGGCTGAACAGAAGATACTCATCGGTCACGTGTGTGTGTGTGTGTGTGTGTGTGTGTGTGTGTGTGTGTGTGAGTATGCCCGCATGTGTGTCATTGAGTCGATGTGTAAAAGTGTGTGTCGCTCTATCATAGGGAGCTGCCAGATATTGAGTAGAGTGGGAAGACGACTCACACTTTAGTCACAGCAATGGAAAATATTCAGATGTGTACCAATGGTCAAGAAGATTCTCCGGTATAGGAAATAAGCACAGTGTGGTGGTGAACTGTGGGGCAGAGGAAGGCTCCCACATATGTGAACAAATACTGATCTGGGTGTAAACTCCAGGATATTTCTCTTATGTGTGTACTGTTTGTGTGTGCAGTTGTATGTAGAAGGGATTTGGGTGAATCCTTGACTACATCCAGCAGCATGTAGGAGTTTGAGTTCTGTGCCTGCAGGGTTGAATTCCATGCAATGGCTGGACCTATGACTTTGAACAAAGGGCTGGGTTCATGCTTTGTGGCTGCCTATTGGATGCCAGGTTCTAACCAATTGGGTGTGGAATGAGGGAGGCTGGGGAAAGGAATTAAGAGAAAGGCCAGCTTCCTGGGTTTCATGTCATTCCTGGGAAAACAAGGATGTTAAGGAAAGGTAGAGGCCAGCAGAGTCCAGAGATGCCCAAACTCCAATTGGAGGATGACGATTACTGTCCTTCCGGTACTCTCCATGCGGATGTCCTCTCAAACACATTCAGTGACACACTTGAGGGAGGGAGTTCTCAGTGTTCATTCCTTGGGGCTCTACACACATATCTAAGGAGAGAGGCTCTGATAGAAGGAACAACAATAATGAAAGTTTCAAGACCTGCCACTCTTGAAGGAGGGCTGTATAAAGAGAGCACAGGAGGGGAAAAGAGGGAGAGTGGGTGGCTGGTTATGACAGTTGAGACTCTGGTTCAGGCAGAGGTGAAAGTGCCTAAGGACAAAGTGCTATTTAAGGAGCCCACTACACCCCCATCCTTGTCTGCACACCACCCAGGACATCTATTTCCCATTCCCTCCAGGAGGCCTCCACACGATTCATCACTGACACACAGAAACACAGGCACACACACACTCCAGCAGAAGTCATAGTCCTCATAGCCTTTGGTGAATTCTGTTTCTCTAATGATGCCAGAGTAAGAATGGTTTACCCATCATTCATACAGGAAAAAGGGAGAGCACAAGGGAGGGGCCTATTAAAACCAGGAACAGTCAACACCCTTCCATGTGTTCTTTGACCTCTCTTCGTCTGGCAATGAGGTGTCTGAAGCTTGTATTCCTCTGGGGAGAGAATCTTAATCACTATGCTCAAGAAATCCATTCAGTGAAGTTCCCATTGTCACACAACCACCAGGCACTCAATGAATCGGGATGACTCCAGGACCCGTGTCCCTTCATTTCCTGAGGGGCTTGGCACAGATGGCTTCACCCACAGAGGCAGCCACAAACTTCTGTGACCTTATGTTCTCTACAGACATCTTCCTGTGACCAGACAGAGCACCTGTGACAAGCCTCCCTGTGAAGAGTTGAGTACTGGAGGTGCTCCTCCCTGAGTGTGCAGCAGTGGCCAGAGATGCCTCTACCTAGGGACTGGGCCAAAGACCCACTGTGCTAGCAGGGCAGTAGAAAAAATTCAGGGATTCCCCTAGGAGGCTGCCCTCCATCTCCCACATGGCTCTCAGGAAAGCAGGTCTGACAGTGAGGCTCCAGTACTAACCTCACTGCCCCCCACACCACCCCAGTGGCCGAGGCTCCCCACCCAATGTCTCCCCAGGGGAAGAGTCTTCCCTACAGCAGCTGTTTCCCAGAGGAGATTTTGGCAGAACAACAACTTGGAGTATTTGTCCTCTTCACGTTGGTGTGAATATGGTCTACTTGTTGTCAGGTTGGTGATCCAATTGAGATCCCTCCATGACTAGGATGAAGGATACAGACTTGGTCCAGAATCCATGATGCCCTGGATGAGGGCACTTCTCTGTTCCAGATAATGTGGATGCCGCTGCAATATTTGGAGTGTGAGCCCAGATCGCTCCCGGCTGGCTTCATTATTCACAGGCTGCAGAACTATCTGAAGGGCCTCTAGAGCCTCCATCGAGGCCAGAGCAGCACTGAGATCTGACTCCAACTCAACATTTACCTCCTGCTTCACCTGCTTCTGTGGTCCTTCCACACATCGAGCCTCCTGCCTTTCTGCTTCTGTTCCTCATTTTCGTCTTCCTTCTCTCCTGTTTCCTCCAGCTCCTCGTGGTTCATCACATACTGTTCTTCTTCTACCTCTTCTACACCTGTTAGAATTCCTTCTCCTGCTGCTTTTCTATTCTTGTTCTTCCCACAATGACTCCATTTCCTTCCCCTCCTGCTCCTCCTTTGCGGACTCCTCCTTCCGCTCCTCCTTCCCCTCCTCCTCCTCTTCCTTCTCTTCCTCTTCCCCTTCATCCTTCACTTCCTCCTCTTCCTCCTCCTTCTCGTTCTTATCTTCTGCTCCTCTGCCCTCTCCACCTCTCCTCCTTCTCCTCCTACCATGCCACCACCTCTACTGCTGCAAAGCCATCACCACCACTTATACATCCTATTGTTCCTGCTCCTCCTCCATCTCTCAGGCCAACTCCAACTCCTCCCCACGCCCTTCTTCCTACTATTTGGCTCCTGCTTCTCCTGCTCCAACTCCCCCTACTGAACTTTTCCTCCTGCTCTTCCTACTCCCTCTCCTCCTTTTCAGGCTCTTCCTCCTACTTCTGCTCTACTGCTCGTGACTTTCAAGCTCCTCCGCCTCCCTCTCTGGTCGGACCTCCTCTTCCTCATTGTCTTCCTTTTACACCTCGTCCTGGCCCTTCTGCTTCCTGTGGTCATCTTCCTCATTACCAGGCACATCTATGCGGGACCACCTCCTCAGTCTCCTCGACGACCATGCCCAACATTTATTCCACCGCCACTATTTCCTCCACCAACAGCACCATATTCTCCCTGGGGCCAGAAACCTCTGTCTCAGGTAGGGCCTTGCATAGCCCCACAGGTTTTTTCGTTGTGGCCTGCAAAACTTCCGTCTGGGACTCCTCCGCCCTCTCTTGAGGCCCAGTGTCTGGGTGGGCTCTAGTCTCCTGACTGTCCCCTTCCAGGATGAAGGCAGCACAGGGTGGCCTGACCTCCCCACTGTTTCCGATACATGATGAGCTAAACATTGGCCCTGGTCCGAGACCCGAGCTCTGGCAGCTATGAAGGGAGAGGTAAGAGGTGAAAGCAGTGGCCTCGCTCAACTGACCCAGTTATGAAGGGAGAGGCTGTAAGTGATAGCATGGCCCTCCCACACCAGACCCGACTCTGAAGGGAGAGGCGGGAGGTGAATCTGCAGACCTCCCTCTCCAGACATGGCTACGAAGGGAGAGGGGGGAGGTTAAAACATGGCCATCCCTCCTCAGACCCAGCTATGAGCTGAGAGGCTGGAAGTGAAACCCAGCTCTTTCTAACTGAACCCAGGTATGAAGGGAGAGGTGAAAGGTGAAAGCCCAGCCCTCCCTCACCAGAACCAGCTCAAATGGAACAGACAGGAGTTGATAGCATGGCCTTTCCTACCAGACACTTCTAGGAAGGGAGAGGAAGGAGGTGAAAGCCGCGGCCCTTCCTCACCAGACCTTGATACACAGGGAGGCAGGAAGTGAAGGCGCAGACTTCCCTCACCAGACCAGACTCCAAAGGGAGAGACTGGAGGTGAAAGCACTGGCTTCCCTCACCTGATGCACTCAGTGGAACCCTGAGGCTCACTCATGGAGGCTGGAGCGGTGGGGAACGTGGTCCAGCAGCCAGTGGAGCAGCACCCCAGGAGCCAGTGCAGCATCCTGTCACAGTCCAGGACCCCCTGATGGAGCTGGATCCTAGGGTGGACAGGGCCTGGGTTCAAAGGTAGAGTCAGGGCACTGGTGCCTGGTGGGTGGGAGTGGTGTTGGGTACTCATAGCTAAATCCTGCATGTCTGAGCCAATAGGGGGTCTGCAGGATGCTCTCAAATATTTATACATTGAAACATGAAGCAAGTATCACCAGGCTAGGACTAGTGGAGCCAAAGCACCCTTCACTCAGAGCAGATATGGTAAGTAAATTATTAGTTGTGGAATTGGGGAAACATAGAGGCCACACACCTATCTGTGATATTCATAGCCTCTGTCATACTTCAGATTGTTCTGTGAAGAGACAATTTCGAACATACACTCCTCTCTTTCAATGTCAGCATGGCTCCACCATTAGCTAGGTAGGAAGAAGACATGTTCACATTTCAGGTGGGTTACAAGGTGTCTCCACAAACCTACCACCGTTACACACACACACACACACACACACACACACACACACACACACACACACACACACACACACGCACATCCTCTCTCTCTCTCACACACACACTTTACCTCCAGGTATCTTCCTATCTGCCTCATTCTCCTCCCTGTCTTATTCTGTGTCCCTTTATGTCTCTCTGTGTCTCTGTGATTCTGTGTTCATTCTTCCCCTCTCTTCTGTCCCAAACTCATCCCTCCATCTCTCTTTGTATCTGTATGTTCCTCTCATTTTACACTAAGAGAGAAACTGGGTTCCTGTGTCCCATGTAGTTCCTTCTGGACTCAAAATGCTTCTCATAACCCAGAAAGTCATCTGAACACACAGAGAAACACATGCATAAGAGGGGGCCAGAGCACATCTAGACATCCCAAGCAGTGACTGCCTGCACATTATATATGGGCACTCTGATGAGTCAGTCCACGGCCCTGTAGTTTTCAGGCAGCCTCAGAGGTACTGAAAGCCAAGAGACTCCCCAGGGTTGAGTGGGTCTGATGATTGCGCAGGAGCAGAGTTGGCTGCAAGCATAGTGGTACCTGCTATTTCAGAACATTCCATGTTCTTGTTCTTTGCTTTTTGCACAGGAAGGTTGGTATTGCTTGTGGCTCTCTTTCCTTATGCAAGGTTCCTAATGCTCCTTATTCTGAATTGCCCTCAGTTCTCAGCCACAATTGGTTATCAGCACAAAGAATGGTGATGTGTGAGAGGTGAAAGCAAGAGTGGATTGTGGGTAGTCGCGAGGCCTGGGAGCGGGATGTCCGAAGGAGAAGGCATGAATACCAAGATCCAACGTGAGTCTCTGGGTGTTAGCAGATGCCTGTGGGTGCTTTCTTCTGAGACCTAATGTTTTAGCTGGCAATGGGTGCGTTTTACTGTCCATGTGCCTGCATTGGCCTGTGTCTTTGTGCTTGAGTGAGTATGTGCAATCAGTTGAACAGAGAAGGAGGGAGACTGGGGGCTTTTAATCTGGTGCTCATGGGAGAGGTTAGTGCCAACGTCCAGAGAGTGCAGTCCCTTCATTCCTGAGATCAGCATCGACTTCCCACCTTTCAGAATGAGAGGAAAGGCAGGACATTGCCTGACACTGTTCCTCACATCCCACAGGTTCCAGGGGCAGGTTGTGGTTGGACCATCCATGGTCCATTGGAGGAGGCCTGACATACTCTGCATGGCAGTGGGGCGAATTGGAGCAATGCCTCAGGTAGAATGGAGTAGTTGTAGCCCTGCTCATACCTGCCTAAGTGGTCATCTTAGGGCATAGTAGTCCCAACCAAGGCATGTGTGTAGGTGAGCTTCCACCTGGATAACGCTGCAAACACAGGATTGCCTGAGCTGGGGTGTCATGCTGACCTGTTGGGGCACGGCCCCTGGGGCTCAATAGAATTGTAGGTGAGGTTCAAAATAAAGGGCACTAGCTGATCTGATTGTCCCTTGATTTTCCATGCACTCTGACTCACTGATTTGCTCCTAGGTTCCTACAACAGGGCCTCTTACTGATTTCTGGGAGGTTGACAGTCCCCATTACTGTGGAGGGAGTGACATGTGTATGTCAGGTGGGACAGGATCAGGGCCAGATTTCCCCCATCGCCTATCCATTCATAGCTGGATCTGGTGTGGAAGGGATGTGTTTTCATTTACAGGTTCTCCCTTCAGAGCCGGAACTGGTGTGGAACGATGTGCTTTCTCTTACAGCGTCTCCCTTCATAGCCGGGACTGGTGTGGAAAGGATGTGCTTTCACTTACAACCTCTCATTTTGGAATCAGATCTGGTGTGGATCGGCCGAACAGTCACATATAGCCTCTCCCTTCATAATCGGGTCTTTGCAGAAGGACCGTGCTTTCAATACAGGCTCTCCCTTCATAGTCATGTCTGATGTGGAAGGGATGTGCTTTCACTTACAGCCTCTCCCTTCATATCCGAGTCTGGTGTGGAAGGGATGTGCTTTCACTTACAGCCTCTCCCTTTGGAGTGGGGTCTGGTGTGGAAGGGCTGTGCTTACACTTACAGCTTCCCCCTTCAGAGCCATGTCTGCCATGGCAGGGATGTCTTTTCACTTACAGCCTCTCCCTTCATAGCCGGGTCTGGTGTGGATGTGATGTGATTTCACTTACAGCCTTCCCTTCGTAGCAGTGTCTGGTGTGGAAGGGATGTGCTTTGAATTACTCCCTCTCTTTTCGGAGTCAGGTCTGGTGTGGATGCGCCGTACATTCACATATAGCCTCTCCCTTCATAACTGGGTCTGTGCGGAGGGCCATGCTTTCAATACAGCCTCTCCCTTCATAGCTGGGTCTGGTGTGGAAGTGATGTGATTTCACTTACAGCCTTCCCTTCATAGCCAGGTGTGTTGTGGAAGGGATGTGCTTTCACTTAAAGTCTCTCTCTTCAGACCCAGGTCTGGTGTGGAAGGAATGTGTGTTCACTTCCATCCTCTCCCTTCATAGCTGGGTCTGGTATGGAAGGGATGTCCTTTCACTTACAGCCTCTGCCTTTATAACCGGGTCTGGTGTGGAAGAGATGTGCTTTCAAATACAGCCTCTCCCTTCCGAGCCAGGTCTGGTGAGGAAGGGCCGTGCATTCACTTACTGCCTCTCCCTTCGAAGCATGGTCTGCTGTGGAAGGGATGTGCTTGCACTTACAGCGTCTCCTTTCATAGCCGCGATTGGTGTGGAAAGGATGTGCTTTCACTTACAGCCTCTCTTTTCGGAACCAGGTCTAGTGTGGATCGGCCGTACAGTCACATATAGCCTCTCCCTTCATAACCGGGTCTTTGCAGAAGGACCATGCTTTTAATACAGGCTCTCCCTTCATAGGCAGGTCTGGTGTGGAAGGGATGTGCTTGCACATACAGCCTCTCCATTTAGAGCCGGGTCTGGAGTGGAAGGGATGTGCGTTCACTTACAGCCTCTCCCTTCGGAGCCGGCTCTGGTGTGGAAAGGATATGCTTTCACTTAAAGCCTCTACCTTTGGAGCGGGGTCTGGTGTGGAAGGGCCGGGCTTATACTTACAGCTTTCCCCTTCAGAGCCACGTCTCCCGTGGAAGTATGTCTTTTCACTTACAGCCTCTCCCTTCATAGCCGGGTCTGTTGTGGAAGTGATGTGATTTCACTTACAGCCTTCCCTTCATAGCAGTGTCTGGTGTGGAAGGATGTGCTTTCATTTACAACCACTCACTTCATAACCGGTTGTGGGTGGAAGGATGTGTTTCTCTACAACCTCTCCCTTCAGAGTCGGGTCTGAAGTGAATGGGACGTGCTTTAACTTTCAGCCTCTCCCTTCAGAGCAGTCTTGTGTGTAAAGGATGTACATTCAATTTCAGCATCTCCCTTCAAAGCCGGGTCTGGAGAGGAAGGGATCTGCTTTCACTTACAGCCTCTCTCATTGGAGAAGGATCTGGAGTGGAAGGGCCGTTTTTTCAATGTCCAGTAATGGTCATCCTCCAATCGGAGTTAGGGCATTTCTGGACTCTGCTGGCCTCTACCTTTCCTGAACTTCATTTTCCCAGGAGTGACATGAAACCCAGGAAGCTGGCCTTTCTCTTAATTTCTTCCTCAGCCTCCCTCATTCCACACCCAATTGGTTAGAACCTAGCATCCAATAGGCAGCCACAAAGCATGGACCCAGCCCTTTGTTCAAATTCATAGGTCAAGCCATTGCATGGAATTCCACCCTGCAGGCACAGAACTCAAACTCCTACATCCTCCTGGATGTAGTCAAGGACACACCCAAATCCTTTCACATACACCCGCACACACAGACAGTACACACACAATGCAAATATCCTGGAGTTTACACCCAGTTTAGTATTTGTTCACATATGTGGGAGTCTTCCTCTGCCCCACAGTTCACCACCACACTTGTGCTTATTTCCTATACCGGAGAATCTTCTTGTCCATTGGTGCACATCTGAATAATTTCAATTGCTGTCACCAAAGCATGAGGCTTCTTCCTACTCTCCTCAATATCTGGCAGCTCCCTGAGATAGCGTGACACACACCTTTACACATCGACTCACAGACACACATATGGACACACTCCCACACACATCTAAATAATCGATGAGTATCTTCTGTTCAGCCATACTAAAGGGTGCTGGAGTGTTTCCAAACATAAAAGTGTGGAACAGTTTAGTAAGCAGTGTCCCGAGGGACAGGTGCCAAAACATGCCAGCCAAAATGGAAGGGGGTTGTCACTGCCCTGAGTGTGGGTTTGTTGTTATGAAATGACAATTCTCACAGTGTAGCAGCCAGCATGGTTGTCTCTTTTTGCTCATTCATGATGCTTGGCCCACCACCCTCATATAACCTCCCCATGGGGACAGAACCTCTCTGACTCTGTACTTCTACAGACTTTCTGAGTCTGACTGAAGCCCTCCGTATCTAGTGTCACCCCTTTGTGCTCCTCTGATCCTCATTTTCTCCATGTGCAAAGCAACTGTGCCAGGGCCCTGCAGGACAGAGTTCAGTGCCAACAGCCTTGGTTCCTCACCCATATCCCTCTCAGACCCCTCCCCTTATGTCCTCATAATATTGAAATAGTGCAGGGTATTGGGCCACTAATTGTCTATGTTAATATGCCATGGGAAACAAGTCAGGCAGCAGATGCTCTCCGAATCAGATAGAAAACACAGCAAGGTCACCTCCGGTGCATGTTGCACAGCCCCACCTCAGCATAATTTTGGAGAAAGGTGACTTAATCTGGACTCCAGATGCCAGCCAGTGCTTTCTGAGTAAAGGAAAGCCAAGCGATTTGGGGGATTCAGCCACAATTGTTTAAACATCATTGATTTTCAGGCTGGGTTAGACCATATTTGAGTCAGTGCCAATCCTTGTGGGCTTAGGGACATTTTCAGAAAGATTCCTCCCAAATAATCACTGATACAAGCACAATGGATATAGTGTTCTCAAAGGGGAAAAGCTTTCAGTATGCAAAAAAAGGGAGATTGCCCAACAGTCAGTCAGTCCACATTTGTAAATATTGGCTCTAATCCAGCTTTAAAGTGGTTAGTAGAAGAGGAAGGCATCATCTATACCAATTCCAAGTTTCTCATTGGAGTGGTGCACAGTTTGGGAAGGTTTGGAATGAAAAAGGTCTCATCAAGAGTACAGGGAAGAAATTGGTTCATGGGGAAACTGATCAAAGAGCTTCAGTGACCTGAAGGATGCAGGGATCTGAAGATAGCTGAATGATGCACCGCTTCATGTAGGGGCAGCGGTACACAACCATTCAGGAAATGGTTCCCCATTCCAGCGAAGACGTGGTGCATGGAGAAGAGGAGTGTGATGGAGAGAAATGTGCCACAGTGGATTTGGAGGAGGAGAGGCAGCAGCAGAGGGAGAGGAAGCAGGAAGATCATAAGTGTTATAAAGAAAGGAGAGATGGGAGATATGGCCCAGCAGTCACAGGAGTGGCAGCCCGACGAGCCAGTGCTGCATCCTCCCACAGCCCTGAGTCCACTGACAGCACTGGAGCTGCTTCAGGGAGAGCTCTGCTCTCTGAATGAAAGAGATACAAAGATCTCATGGCGGCTGAAGTGCAGGATTATTCGGAAATGGGGGTCACAACTGGATCAGAGTAGGGCCATCATCAAGTGCATTCCTTGTTTCTGGGCCCAGGCAGCACTTTGCCTTCTGCTAGTTGGGGGTTGGACTGGGCAGTGTGGAGGACCTCCAGGTGGAGGGGGAGCACCTGGGTAATGGCTGCCTTGGAGAGAGTAGGAAGAAAGGTTCCTGGGTCCTGAATTGGGGGGACTCCTGGCTCTAAGAAATGCAGTTTCTGGCATTCTAGCTGTGTGTGCCCTGTTGGTTATGCATACAGGATACAGAGTCTTCCTCGCCCTCTTGGGGAGAGTCATCTCAGTCATACTGTCTATGTAATGATCTCTGTCAGCCGTCTTTGGAGAGAGTCTTGGATCATCCTGCCTTTGGCCACTGTGTCAGTCATCTTATCTTGGAGCAAGATGTCCATCATGCTTCTCGGGAGGGCAGTTGGTATCATCTCAAGGTAAACACACTATTGGCCCTCGTCCCTAAAGACACTCACTTCCTCATCCTCCCTGAGAGTGGGGTCCTTGGCATCCTGCGTGGGAAAGAGATCTCTTCATCCTGTGTTGGAGCACTATATCACTCATGCTTCTGGGGGGCAGTCTCTGTCACACTGCTTGGGATCAATGTCTCTGTGATTCCTGGTTGCACTCATATGACCTTGGAAGTGGAAAGGATCTTATCCCGTGATATGTTTATCAGAATTAAGTTATGTTGCTCAATCATGTGAGTTTCCTCATGTGTCTTCAGGATGCAATTAATACGCAGGCAGACTATCCAGATATATGGAGTATCTACAATATCCCAACACATTTTTCAAAATGAGAAAAGAAAAAGGCTTTCTGTTCAGAGCTGTTTTATACCGACAGAATAAGTCCCATTTCACAACGGAGACCTGATGTCTTCTGTCTTCGCAAGACGCTGACTGAGCAGTGTCAGATTGTTTGGCTTTCTGCAGTCCTCTGTACTCACCAAAGCTTAACCAGTCCCTTGAATTCAGATGTGTCTTAGGTCAACGGAACACTAATTGGACTTTACAAGTTTTCTCTCATTTTTTTCTAATTAAAAATCAGAGGTCGCTGCGCCAAGAATCTCATAATGAAGGGGAAAAAAACGAGAGCATGATTTCCACTTGTTTTAGACATGTGCTTACAAAGAAGTGAAGGTTAATTCCATTCAAACTTCCACAGATTTCATGGTCCTAGATTTCTTTTAAGTCTCACTTTGTCTCCATGGAAGTTGTTCCCCTGTGGAGTGTGTACGGCTAGTTGTCGGAGGGATGGTAGATAGATTACTGGGATGTTTAGTGTGGCAGGCATGGGGTGATTACAGCAAGACCCATCCATTGTCTGCAATCCTAGCTGATACTTGGCTGATGAACTTTCATATTATGGCTCGTGCAATTGATCTGAGTGTATTCCTGAGATTTAGTAGGAACAGCTGCATATGCTAACCACGTCCCTTAGTAAACCATCCAAGGTTTAGACGGCCGTAGAATCCAGTTGTTCAGCACCACTGCCCTCAGCTACAAGGAATCCTGGAAGAAGAGCATGATCCGTCTCCTTCTCCGTAGGCCAGAACCTTGCAGCATCTCATGTTGCTAATTTTTCCCTTGCTTACCCTATGTATGAAAACTCTCCTGATTTATTTCTCCCACAGAATCTCTCAAGTCCATCAGGTTTTCTCCATTTCTTCCACCTCCACATGTGTTTGAACCACAGCGCTTGTTTCTCCATTGACAATACATGACCCTTTTCAAAACTGTCCTCATCTACCTTAAGTACATGTGTCCCAAAGGCAGATTTTTTTAAAACATTATTATCTCCTTCTGACAACTTGCATGGCATTCATTGATTGCATGAGAAATCAAGCAAAATTCTTGACTTTTGTACGCTGATTGCCTTTAAACATAATCTGGAATCTCTGCTCCCCTCACTTCCTCCACGACGAAAGCAATAGCTTTATGGTTTTCTGAAGTAGAGTTATGTAATTTGAGATTGGAAGAAGGGAGAGAGCCAGAAAGGGAGAGAGAGAGAGACTAATTACAAGCATGTTCTGCACTGCCAGGGCAATGCCCAATGTGGGTTCGACGATTTGAACCATATGGTTAAACCTCTGCCTGTATTAAGAGTCCGATTCTTAAACAACTGAGGAACTCTGTGCTTGCCTTCTGCGTGCCCCCACCATACCATGCTTGCTTCCACCAGGGAGCCATCCTTCCCTATGTTAATGCCATTCTGAAACCGTTAGCTGGCTGCTCCTTCCTTGTTTTTCATGGTTTGGACAGATGTACACCTTCGGAAGCCATTCCTCTCTTGGTATATTTGCTTCGTCACCATGCAATTTCATATAATAATCATCCTATACAATAATTGTTCCTTTTCTGTAATATTACAGCCTTGTCAGGAACTGTATGGATATGCCAGTCTTCTCGAATAGATAGGTAATGAGGAAAAGTCTGTTGTTGTGCAGGAAGCATAACTACTGAACCAGATTCATTTCCAAATTTTTTGACTAGGCTAAGCAAATGTCTTAATGCCAACCATGTCTATGGTAGACCTTCTGAAGAAAAAAAGTGAAGGACAATAATTATAGGTCACATGTGGTACCAAAACACTGATTACTCTCACAGACATAGAACCTGAGTGAAGCGGAAGATGAAAATTCCTGCACCACATTTGGGGGACATACCTTTACATTCAACTGTCAGGTCCATTACCCTAATCGAACTAATATTTCTGAAAATTATTTTTTGTGCTGTTGTGGTGTCTATAGATTTACAATGGGGTTCTCATGAGACTGTGCATGCCATAGATATGTTTGAATAACTCATAAGCTGTATGTGTTAACTGTCCTTTGCCCCCGGACTATCTCCCAGGATATCCAGTTGGAAAGTCAATGCTTTCAGGCACGGGCTCAAATCTCACCTCTCATTCTCTTCAGAAGCCATTCCAACCAAAGAATATTAACCTCCCTAACATATTTTACCATTTTCGATTAACTTTTGACACACAACAGATTACACTTACTTCCACATTTGACATTTATCATCTCCCTCCTCTTGATTTGTCTTTTGTTTTTTGATATATTCAGGCATTGCAACAGTGCATAACTGGTGCTTAATATATGTTGATTAATGAAATGATGAATGATTCTTTCTCAATGACAAGTGTCCAATTAATATACGAAATAAACTATGTTGAAAATATGCTTTCAACATTCCTAATGACTTCCTATTATTTTCCCTGAAAGGCATACACAATTTACTATTTAAATCAGCGCACACTGAGGGATTAACATGCTTTTATATCAATCATGCATCTGTGGAGCATTTCTCCAGCCTTCAGTCATTTCCCTGAACTAGTAGCTCCTCTCTCCTTAGGCTCAAAGGTTACTGCAAATTCACAGATGCTTCACCTTCATGATTATATGTGAAATCACATACATTTGCGTTTCAAACACTTGACTAAGAGAAAATGAGCAACGACCACCACCACAACAAAAACCTCCTGAGCAAGCTCTAATGCTTTTTACCTGTCTTCTTAGGGCGTACCCAACCAAGCAGAGACTATCCATAGAGTAGGAAGCTGACAAAACAGAATGGCAGCTGGTTGGCTTAAAACAACACAACATTAATCCTGACGGTCCTTGAGCCTAGCAATCCAAGACCTAGGTGTCTGCACTAATTCTATCTTGAGGACTCTGCCCTAAGGGCATCATCACCTCCCAAAGGGCACATCTCTTGACACTCTCACACCAGGGTTACGTTACGTGGTTCAACACGTGAATTGTTGGAGGTATCAGCATTCATCCGTAAGAGTCTAATAACATGATAACTTCATTAGCTTATTCTGAGATTTATATATCGCTTTACAAATATTAAATAAAATAAACTAATGGTGACATTCATCAGAGAGTCAGTGTTTAACAGAGAGTTGAAATCTGTATATGAAATTGCTGATTGTGTGGTTGTGTATTTGAGTAAGGGAATTGGACACAAATCTTGCGTCACGAGGTTACTGATTTAGTCTTGTACCCTATATTCTTGCTTTGTGCTCAAAACTACATCTCAAATCCACCTGATTACATTCCCATTTTCTTCCCACACCCCAATGCATGAACATGAATCATTCATTGTCCTGTGTTTACTTCCATTGGATTGTCCTGGAAAGCCCTTGAGTTCTTGAGAACAAGAACAATAAGGCTATTACAGACCCCTAGACTTGAGAAATGTTCCACACGTCATCTATGTATTCTAGCAGATAGCTTCATCCCTGGCTCGTGGTAGAACCTAAGTATTTAGTTGAAATGACACAATGGTTATTTTCCTCATACCTGTGCAACTGTCTCTATAGATTTTAATTAGGAATGGTTGAGAAACTTGATTCCAGTCCTATGAAGAACAGAAAATGTTGGGAAATGAGCTGACTCTTGTTTTTTTGTGGTCGCAGAGAGGAGGCTGGTAAAACTCATCCCTTCTGTCAACCTTCTATCTATCATATCGTTCACGTCCTCTCTGAACAGAGACGGGATGCCGGGAAAATGAGCAGGAAATAGATTCTGAAGTATGGAGAGGGTATCATAAAGATGCTGGGTCTGGCTGTATTGAGCTGTTGGAGCACTAGTGGCCTCCACACCCTGTTGGCCTCCTGGGATCTGCTCTTAGGAACAAAGCCTTGAATACCAGAGACACTTCTCTTTTAAGGTCTAGAACAGTGTAAGAAACAAGCCAGTGAAATTCGAAACATTCTTAATACAGAACATTACCATGAAATAACTGACTACAAAAGTATTCTGAATTGGTGGCTATGAAAAGCAAAAAAAATTATAATGTAGTTTAAGGGAGAATATGGAAGTTGTAATGGCTCCAGCAGCAATCTCTTTTAATGCCTTCTTTCCATCTAAAGAGATGTATTGCATTAGCCATACAAGACTGAAGATTATCTCAACGTTGATGCACAAGTTAATCCCTATTTTCTAGCAGGGACCATTTCTGTCTACAGGCATTACTTACTTGCCTAAATGAGCATGTCCTTCCTAACCCTTTAATGGCCATCGCTTTTTCTGCATCAGGTACTTGAAGCAACAGTTAACCATAAAGACGTGGGAAAGCTGGGGGCTATGGTCTGAGTTAAGGCCAAGGTGTCATGGCTGCAAGATCCTTACAATAACAGTGTTTCAGTTGAAGTTATTTTATTAGAGAAGCTCTAGGTCCCTCTATCTATAACGGAATCAATTGATGCATACATCAAAGTAACTTTTGAAACTAAGATGGAAAACTGGAATCAAAGTCATAAGGAGAAGTTGACACTGTGTAATATTGTAATTCCAAACAGGAAATAAGCCATAAAAATAGTGATTGATGTTAGCAAATTTGTTCCTTTTTGGCGCAGGGGCAAATATAGTTTTCAAATGTTTTAAATGCACATTTCCTATGTTTCTGCTTCCCCTATATTGATGGTACAGGCTAGAAAAAGATATATAATAAGCCATGTAAGTCAACTATGTGGGGAAATCATCAATGTTAGCCCAATCCATTTTGACTGTTTATGATACTGATAGCAATGTTGGATAGGGGGAATTTTCTACTGCTTTGAAAAGCATTTTCGCTAGAGAAGAGTTCAAAGTAACATCTTCAAATCTAAATGTCTCAAAAGTACACCTATGGGGCAAAATTTCCTTCATAAAAATAGGAACACTGGGCTTGAAGGAGTCTGTAGAAGTAAAACAGTTATCATTGCCTTGGTTCTTTGTTATTTAATGTCTCTGAACCCCTTTGCTTTGGCAGAAGATAGGAAAGCTCAGTGAAATGGAACTGAAGCTTCATATTCAGACATCCCTGCTCCTCCATGCTAGAGCTCTGGGTCTGGTACAATTCCACTTAATATGTTCATCTTCTAGCTCATGTGTGAAATGGGAATGATAACACACATCACAGTGGCGCCATGACTGAATCTGTCATGCGCAGAGAGCACATACTGAATGTGCCTAGAGGAAGGGGACCAACCACCAAAAGTGGTTGAAATTAAAACATAATGCACTCAGTCTAGTTTTATACATTACAACATTCTAATTTTAAATACACTTGTTTCTTACAAAAAAAAAGTCATGCAGTATAACTACACTGTAAGGAAGCAACAAAATGAAAATGGAAGATAAGATAACTGTTCAATTGTACTGTAAGGTCTGAAGTGCAGACACAAGCAACTCTCCAGTCCCTCTGTCACATGCTTATTTTTACTGTGTGCACAAAGTCACTAAAGTGCCCTTTCAGGGCTGGTCTCTGGCTTCCAAATGAGAGATGTTCTGTTCACATTATGACAAAAAAGAAAGAGGGAAATACTGTGTATCATATCTAATGGAGGTGATCAGAAAGGATGATGATTAGGTGAGACCTGGGGGATGGAACCACCCTCAGAAGAACCAGAAGGTTGCAAAGATAGGTAATGTCATGTAGAAGTCTGTGGATTGGAGATGTGCAAGAGAAAGGTATTGAGCTTGACTGTGACTGATGGGACTATAATAGAACGGGGGTAAAACAAAAAACTACAGGCTTAGATAAGAGTGCTAAAGCTCATAAATCTTGCCACGGAAAATTCATATTACATGAAGTTTTCTTTCGTTAATCATAAAAGAATTCAATAGCAAATATCACCTTGGTGCCGTGTGGATTATAAATTATACAGACTCCTGAGTCAGATTTGATTGAATACCTAATGCTACATCCTATTGGTTGTGTGAGGTTCGGCGAAAAAGTTCCATCATGATCCACAAAAAAAGAGCTCTACACCTACTACACAGAATTATAACAAATGTTAACTTCATTAGTAGGCATCATTCAACACTAGTTCCATGTATTCCTTTCATGAGGAATATGCATCTTGCACTTACAGGACATATCTAACGTCTGGATTGAGAAATAAGCAATAACAATTTAGAAAATGAATTAAAACACGATTATTCAGTTTCATTGATCACATATCTATCAGCACTGGTGCTAGGAAAAGGGTGGTGGAACAATTACATGAAAAAAGTTTCCTTTCGTGTATTTGTAGCAGACTTATCAATAAGTATTTGAACAGTAGGGTTCCCACAGGATACTGTCATCTCTCTCTCTCTCTCTCTCTCTCTCTCTCTCTCTCTCTCTCTCTCTTTCTCTGTGTACGTATACATATTTATACAACGAATACTATATAACTTTCTATATAACTATGACTCTACATATAATTATAAAACTCTCTCTATATATAAATAACCTTAAATACATATATTACATACATATATAAATATATATATATATATATATATGTATGTAATATATATATATATTTATAGACTTATCAATAAGTATTTGAACAGTAGGGTTCCCACAGGATACTGCAATCTCTCTCTCTCTCTGTCTCTGTGTGTATGTATACATATTTACACAACGAATAGTTGTGTATAAAACGTTCTATATACTTATGACTCTACATATAATTATGAAACTCTACATATAAATAACCTTAAATACATATATTACATACATTTATTAATATATATAATATATACATTATATTATATATACATATGTGTGTGTGTATATATATCCCCATGTCCATACATTAAAGTGCATAAAACATCTAATACATTGTTTGGAAACAAATCATGGGCCATACATTATAGAATCTTAAGACATAATATTTAACTGGAAAAGTTTTTATAGATGCTTGATTAATGAGCAGGATTGATGAAAAGTAGTGCTCTGGAGAAGGAGCCTGGGAAGATAACAAGTCTGTGTAATACTGGGTAAGTTTTTGAAGTATGACATTAAATTGAAATAGAGAAATTTGGCATTTAAGTAGACTAGAGTGCATAAACACCAGAGACAAAATAAAAAGAGAGACAACAAATCTATCATATGGGTGAGTTAG
This sequence comes from Cryptoprocta ferox, assembly GCA_028646485.1. NCBI lineage: Eukaryota > Metazoa > Chordata > Mammalia > Carnivora > Eupleridae > Cryptoprocta > Cryptoprocta ferox. The sequence continues at coordinate 2,078,115 of JAQQST010000022.1, read as the reverse complement.
GTTGTGCAAGCTCCATGACCCAGGTGGGCCGCTCCACTCAGAGCACTTGATATCTCATTCATTGCTATGAAGTAAAAGTCATTTAAGCAAGGAATTTTCAAGTGAGAGTTGTGGAGCCCAAACTATTGTCAATAAAATGTCGTATGTTTAAGTGCTCCTTCAGTAAACCTTACACAAGGGTTTTAAAATTGGTACTTGAATTCTTATTTAAATTTGTCAGCTTTGCAGAAGAATACTATGTTGACATTCTATCTGATGAGAAGAGAGATACAGAGAAAGACAAAGGAGACTGGAGGGATGAGAAGGAGGACAAGGGAAGGGGGTGAGAATGGATGTCTATGATAGAAACATACTAACGTGTTCTCTTGCATCTACTGCATGACCATGGGAAGAATCTTTGTGACTAGCTCGCTGATTCCTGGAGGAGAAAAGGCTAATCGGAAAGGGGAAGATACACCCTCAGAGGAGCCTTTTCGGATATGTCTTCTGAGCCTCAGCTGATGCATCTATGTGTGACAGCATGGGACAGTGGTGCAAAATAAATTCTAGGGCTGTCTTGCTAACAGGCTTTTTATTGGAATAGCCAGGTGATTCCAAAAGAAAGATCCAATACTATGAGATGAATGAACCTAGAAGTTGTAGAGACATGAAGAAATAAATACAATTCATTATTTTAACATGAAATTTTAGTCAAATATATCTGAACATTAGAGAATTCAACCTTATATTTCATATAATAATCATGAAATATAATATAGAAAAGTAATACAATATTTCAAAATAACATGGAAATTTTATTCTAATGTCCTAAAAATGCATATACTTATACAAGAAGACATAATGATGAAATAGTACACGTGTTCACCACAAATAAAGATAATTCAAAATAGCGTTCTTTGATAACTAACACTTCATCATGTAAAAAATTTGGCTTGCAAACTCACAAAAATTAAAAAAAATCTTTATTTGTATTAAATATTTTTAATATTATGAGGATACTGCTCTGGTATCCTTAAAGAAAATTATAAAACCTCCATTCCTGGAGATATTCAATTACTTTTATAGTTACATGATATGTTTTCGATTTGATGATACATAAAATAAGTATCTGTTAGCACAGATGCATGATTATGAAAATCTGCATGTGGCTCCAAGTCTTCTGGTTAAAATACATCACAGTGAATGCCCAACATTAGCTTTTCAGGTATAATTTCTGGGTCTAACTCTCCCCAATATATTCAACACTTTTAGAAGTCTCTTTTTGAGAATGACTTTGAAAAATTAGCTTCATTTTTCCATTGAACAGCATCCACAAACTTCATGATAGAAGTCAGAAGGAATGAGAGGAAGGGTTTTGACACTGAATTGACGATAATTAATTGTGTATCATTTTCCATTTGGATTATCAATTTGCAGTATCTGATAATAACATGGATAGTAAAAATGTAATCCATTTAGTAACATTGTCCCTGGGAGGAACCATTTTAAAGACATGCTTTTCATCTATAGAAATTTATGGCAAAGCCCCAAAAGAAGTATTAAATAAGTTATTCAAGAAGGCATTAATGAAACGAGTAATGACTTCTACAATTTTAATACTCATGTTTGTTTCTTTAACGAAAATATTGCTTAAGCTACACGTGATAGTTTTTGGAAATGCATCAATTAAATATTTTCCCATGTTTCATTTTCCTCTTGAAATCTCAATGCTGGTTCACAGTACCTTTACAGATCCCTAATATTCATATTTATTTAACGGCATGATGTGATCACCTAGGAACTGCCATTTGCAAATAAAGTTTCTCACATGTCTTTCTTACTACCTTCCTTCTGTTGGTCATGGAGTCCCCACCTTACTCTGGAAATCAACCTTTGGTCCGTTTTGTGCAGTCTTACACACTTATTCAACATACATAGTTAACGACTGTCTTATGATTTCCCAAGGAATTAGAAATCCGCCTAAGGACAGAAGGGAGTGATAGCTGAATGAGTCCTATCAGCGTCCCCACTAAAGCTGCTCATCTACTCTGGTTGTGATTCATCCAGTTATTCAGGGAAATCATCAAGTAGATTAGCTACATAAGCTGACATCTGTCTATCTCTCAACACTTAATTACCATCTTCTCTGTTTCTTGTTGGACACCAGCCATCACGGTCTCATTTTCTATCCCCTCAGGGCCTTTGCACTTGGGAGCAATGTTTGCTGTGCTAGATGTCACTGCCCCTTTTCTTCCTTTCATCCCGTGTTCAAACATTATGTCAACACAGAGGCTTCTTCTCATTCTATTATACAGCAATAGGCTCAGCAGACCACCATTGGCGTTTTTCTCTGTAATGATTCAGCACAACATAGACCTCAGGTTAAATGAAGCCCACCACCTGATTTTTAAATATTTTTTTTCAGCTTCTTAATTTTTATTTTTATTTTTTATTTTTAAACTTTATAGTTTATTGTCAGGTTGGTTTCCATATAACACCCAGTGCTTTTCTCCACAAGTGACCTCCACCAAGACCATCACCCCCCATTACCTTTCCCCATTCCCCTTCCCCCCTCAGTTTGTTTCCAGTATTCAAGAGTGTCTCGTGTTTTGTCTCTCTCCCTCTCCCTAACTCTTTTTCCTCCTTCCCCTCCCCATGGTCCTCTGTTGGGTTTCTCCTGTTA